>MKYO02027374.1:124948-186501 GCA_002013955.2 Citrus medica | reverse complement strand
CATTTGTTCGGAGCCTCAAATTGCATGAAATTATTATTTTTACCTAATAAACACACAAAAATACACAAAATCAAATATTTAGAAAAATAATTAGAAATTCACAATATGTTACACAATTACAAATATAAATTACATTAATAAAACAAAATAACATTTTTATCCCTTAATAAACATACAATTTTTAACACTAATCAGCTACCGTCTTTAACAAAATCTCCTTTCCAGCCCGAGAAAGCATCCGCGTACTCCAGCCGTGAAGACGTTGCCAGAGCTTGTCCTTAATATACCTGAACACCTCTTTCTTTTTTCTGCCAATATATGATGGAAGACCAAGGTAGGCTCCATGATTAGAGGTCATGGTAAAAGACTATATATCTAGTTCTTTTTTCTTGAGAATTCTTTTTATTTTTCCCTTCTTTGTTGAAAGTTCTGAAGTCCCTTAAAACTATAAAAGACTTAGTTTCCAATTATTTCAAAATTTTGAGCCTATTTTCTCTCGAAAAGCAGCATTGATTTGTGGCTTATTTCTACCAATCAATTAGGCTAGGTTTCCTTTTCTTGCAAATTAATTCAATAATTCGATGTGACAATTAGTGCCAAGTTTGATTGGTGATGGGCATAATATATTAACATATTTCCTCTATATTTTTATATTAGTTAGTCTCTTAAATAATTTTAGATGGCTAATTTATTTTATTTCATTATGGAATAAATTGTGCTTAAAGAAATCAAATTGGAGAAAAGTCAAATATTATTTTGATTTATTATTAATGGGCTCATGGCTAAATGAAATGAAATTACTTGACTTAATTGTTATATTTATCAGTAGATATAGATTCTAAAATTAGGTAATTAATAATTAAATAATTATTACGTTGAACTGTGTTAGATACTTAGATACGGGTAGCCTGAATCTCTTGAATTCTTAATTTGCTTACCTATTTAGTTCTAATTTTCTTAAACAAAAGATTTTCTTCCCAATTAGGTAGAGTTATAATTAACTTCGATTAAATTTTATTTTTTCAAAAATTAACAGTTTTTATACTTTAATAGACTCATGCATTTACAAATACGTTAACTAACGTGCTTTTGTTAACTACGTGCTTTTCTCAAGTTACTTTAATAGACTCATGCAATTACAAGTACATTAACTACGTGCTTTTCTCAAGTGACACGAATACAGATGCACACACATATATACATATACACATACGTATATACACTTACTGCCTGCAAACTCATGTACATTTTAAATTCTTAAATGAACATTTACAAATTGTTTATAAAACTAAGAAATTTGCACCCATACATTGACTAAATTTAGTGTTTTGTCAGCACGCCTTTTGCTCCAACTCAATTTACTAGCGATCTGATACCAAAACGAAAAAAAAATATAAGTTTCTGTTATATAACTCATTACATTACATGGCAAATCTTTTAAAAATGAAAATCGAAAGATTATACAAAGAAAATAAGAAAATCTCAGCTGCTGATGAACAATGCTCTCACCTGACGTACAATTAATATATAAACACTAAAAAAAAAGCAAATAAAAAAGAGATTTAAATTTCAGAAACTCATAGTAAAATATAAAATGGTGGAATCATGTTCCTAAGGCTAGGGGATAAACAAATGATGGTTTTTGAGGATCTGCTGAGATTGTTTTCTTAATAGACTTGGACTTCTGAAAGGGCAAAACTCTAAATTCTTATGGCTTCAAGAGGAGGTATGTTCTTAAAAATAAATTTTTACATGTTCTAATATCATTTATTTATTGTATAGTTAACGTGAAATCTTAGAGTTACTTTAAAATTCCTTAAAGAGATAGATATAGCACGAAACTTTGCCCTACAAGGCAGGGATTATTTCCCCTCGAATATGATCATTGACCATAGGAGATGAATCCCTTGATTTTAGTCTTCTACATTTGAGTGTATGGGTTTTGGTACTGTTTGGCTAATCTGCCAGGGACGCAGCGAGGTTGTCACAGCCCAGATCAATACTGACCAGGAAGAATATGTTCAATAAATTTGGAGTCACACGTGGCAATGTAAAAATTCCGCCATAACAAATATATGTTTGTACATGTACATGTATAATGATGTTACTCATGTTATCGCAAACAATACTGTCACATTATATTGTTGGATAAATTCACAGTTTTAACAGTATTAGCAACGAACCATATAAATTGGTGATGTATCTAGTTGCTCATATGAATCATTCGGTAGACAAAGAGTCAAAGACTCTGCTCACCATATACTTAATTGGTGAAGCTACTCAATCATGTAAAAGTAACTAGTGGAGGTCATGCACTTCGAGAAAGCACACACAGAGGCGTGTTGCGTAACAGTGTGTTTTTGCTTCTTTTTTCACTTCCTGTCGTACAATATCTCCACAGCAGAAGTAGTTTTTTCAAACCACCATTAATACAACGTGGGGTTTTACGTCCCTTTCGGTTGATTCCACTTGGAGCAATTACAAAAGCGACATCCAAATAATACACTTGTTTTCTAACGAATTGTTTTTTTTCTTTTTTTGGGACATTCTCAACTATGAAAATGACCTTGTTAGTTTATAAGTTTCCAAAATTAATTACCATTTCAGAAATTTATATATTTGTTTCGAACATATCGCGTATGTTTGTCTAGAAAATAGCTATATAAGAATAATACTATATTTTCGAAGCAATATTCCAATATTTTAATCTTAAGTATTGATGTGGTACTCATAATTAATTTTATAATGAGCGCGTGAATTTTTTTTTTTAAATCTATTTTATGATCAAATAGATTGCTTCACTTCACTCAAGATTATGAATATTGATATATTACTCGGAAAGCGTTCTCATGGGTCTGGCCGAGTACTGTTCAAATAATTTTATTTAATTAACCACCCAAATTCAAATTATTAGAGAAATAGAGGATTAACATATTCAATTAGTCTTTGTCCATCCCTCAACCTTTTAATAAATTAAATAAAGAAATAAAAAAATAAAAAATACTACTTGAAAAGTGTAATATTACTCTATCTATAAATAGAGGAGTTGATCATGCTAGAAAATGCACCAAACCAGTTTAGCATAATTAAGCAGAGTTGCAGACACATGGAAATGTCAAGGCCTGATCATGTGGTTCTCTGTATAGATCAACAACGCCCTACAAATCCATCCATGCAAACTGAGCTTCACAAGGAACCTAATAATATTCTTCCATTGGAGAAAAAGTCTCTCAGCTTCTCAGCTCCTGATCTTCAACAAATCCCAGATACAAGGAAAAATGCCCTACGCCGTCTCAGCTTCTCAAAACCCAAATCAAGATTACAAGAGCGCAACTACCCACTCACTGCACACAACAAAACAATCCCTGAATCCTACGAAATAGAACCCTTTCCTGATGACAGCAACAATATTTCTTCAACAGATGACAATGACGATGGGTGGGACAAAGAGCTTGAGGATGATGCTGAAGATGAAGATATGGGAACTGAATCAAAGGAGCAGAGAAAGAAAAAGAGGAAGTCCAAATGGAGACTTTTTGTGGAATTGGTATTATTTTTCATCATCATGATTGGTTTGATATGTTCGCTGACAATAAAATCTATCAAGATTGAACGGAAATGGGGCCTTGAGATTTGGAAATGGTGCTTAATGGTAATGGTAACCTTTTGTGGCCGCTTAGTTTCAGCTTGGGTGATGGGTTTTGCCGTCTTCTTAATCGAACGCAACTTCATGCTTAGAGAAAAGGTACTCTATTTTGTTTATGGCCTTAGAAACAGCATCAGAAATTGCATGTGGTTGGGTCTTGTGCTTCTTGCATGGACTTGCATCTTCAACGAGAAACTTCACAAGAAAAACAAGATACTTGAGAAGGTGTTTCAAGCATTGGTGGCTGTGTTACTTGGTGCAACAATTTGGCTAATCAAGATTGTGTTAGTCAAAGTGTTGGCCTCATCTTTTCATGTTACCACATACTTTGATAGAATGAAGGAGAGTGTGTTCCATCACTACATTTTGGAAACTCTATCAGGTCCACCAATAATGGAGGGATCAATGGCGAATGATGAAGAAAAACAAAACCCTAACCATAACCTGAGTGGATCTATGTCATTGCCATCAAATTGGAAGGAGGGAAAGTGGAAGGACGCGAGGAATGTTTACAAATCGAAGAGGTTTGGGTCGAGGAAAATTGACATGGAGAGGCTGAGGAAGCTGAGCATGGAGAGGACAGCATCAGCTTGGAGCATGAAGAGACTGGTGAGCTACATTAAGTCTTCGGGGTTGTCAACTATTTCTAAGACTGTTGATTATTTTGGAAATGCGGAATCAGAGATTACAAGTGAATGGGAAGCTAGAAACTCTGCTCGAAGGATCTTTAAGAACGTAGCCAAACCCGGTTCGAAGTACGTTATTCGTTTCTCTATTCCCCTCACTTGTGCATATATAACCAGTGTTGTTATGTCGTATTGGTTTATACAAAAAAAAAAAAAATTTATATGCACGTATATATACTTGCAGATGCATATAAACTAGTGACTATTAAAAAAATAATTTATCAAAATTTAGGGTTCTACTTTCGTTTATCATAACATATTGAATTTGATCTTTGGAAATATTACTCCACAGCGCATGCATATGTGCACGTATACTTGCAGATGCATGTGCATATACCATAAGCTGACGACTTTCAGAAAATAAAAAAAAAATGCTTTAAAAAAAATAGGGGTTGTGTTTTTATTAACAAATCATAATATAATAAGGCAAACATTTATTTAGTCCTCATATTTTAAGTTAAGTATTCATTTTGTTTTCATATTTTGAAAAGTATCTTAAAATATCATTTTAACTAGACATGTGATATTCTTGCCTTTCCTTTTTCTTTACTTGTACAATAATACTCTGACAATAATATTCTTACATTAATTATCTAAAAAACTTTAATCAACAAATTAATAAATAATTATTTATTAACAAATTAACCAATAAATATTAGTATAAAAGAACTAGTATTTTTTTTTTGTATCCATGCAACAATTTTACTAATAATTCATTTACAAATAAAGTAATATCAGCCAACTTAAAGTAATGTTCAAGATCCTTAAAATAATTTTACTGATAGTTATTTTATTAAAAAATTAATTCACTAAATTAATCCTAAAAATAAAATAATAACATAAAAATTTGTGACAAATTTTATATTACTTTTAATGCTAATTTGATAAATTAATATTTTTTTCTTTTCGTAAATATGCTAATAAAGATAAGAATATTGACAGAAAAAGCAAAGGTATGAAGATAATATATTTAACAGCAGTAATATCTTGAAATATTTTTTAAAATATAAAAACTTAACTCTAAATATTGAGATTAAATAAATATATTTTTTTAATATGATAATATATTGAATTTGAAACGTGCCTTTCCTATTTAATAGAAAATTGAGCACAACTGAGTGGATGTCTTGATCCACTGATGAGAGCTTAGTGGGAGCAACACTAGTGCTACCTAGCTGGTGGCCGCTCGTGCACTGTCAGAGTGCTCGAGTAATTCTTGAAAAGGTCTTGTGTGGTCCAATTGGATAGATCATAGATGGTGCATACAACCATTTAACCAATCTTCATATAAGGTCCAAACAAAATGCATGACGAGGATATTGGTGGTGGTCCAAGTAATCACTTAGCCTATTTTTGTATGGAATTGTTCTACCAACTTTAAATGGTTCTATTGCATTCACTGGTCATGCATTCGTCAGAAAAGAAAATTCAACTATTATGAGGTATTAAGGATATTTAAATCTTCTCCTCGAAAAAGAAAAAATAATATTTGAATCTTTGTTGACATGAGTTGTTGGAGGTTTTAATGATTTTAATTATGTCAAACGTGTATGAATAATTACGTAAGCTTTTGCTTCCAAGAACTTAGTTGAGCGATTTTCTAACAATTTTATCTAGTTGACTATGTGAGTTTGAATTTTAGGACATAAGAAATAAAAATTGATTTAGAATTTTCTCACCCCTCTCCATTTTAAAAGAAAGATGCAAAATAATAATAATAATGATGATGGTGATGTTGATGATGTATACTTTTGAAGATATTATATTACATATTTATTTATAACCACATATGGTTAATGAAAATTTGATTACGGTTCACATTCTTATCTAATAACTATTAATTATAGTTTGCTATTTAGCACAAGGTCATTAGATGAATATAAAATCTAAGTCCAAGCGTACGAGAAGCCAAATATATATATATAGTCTGGTATACTCTTTCACTAACTAGCGTTTAAATAGTGAATCCTTTTAGTACTAATTAAACATTAGCTACATATAAATTTATCAATAAATGCAACATTAGTTAAGTACTTCATTTACATCTCAATTTTTTAACGTAAAATCTTTCTCTAGTTATATTGTTAGATCCAAACTAATTTTATTTCTATGAGGAGGTTATAAATTAATAAAGATGTAGTTATGAAAATTAATGTTTTGACTTAGTTATTCTTAGTGCAAGTGTTATAGAATTAGAGTATGTACTATATTAATGATTAATTAAAGGAATGTGTCAAATCTAATATATAAAAAATCATAAAAGAGAGACATAATTTTAAAAACCTAGTACATGTATTTATGTAGTGTTGCGAATAGAAAAATAATCTTAAAAGTCTAAATTTTTGCATTCTCTTTAATAATTTTTTTCAATATAAAACTCATTAATATTATACATTGTATAAATCATTGTCTCAAACAACTTTAGAAAGAATGCTTTGTTCAATCTTAAACCTTTAAGAAACGTAGCATATGTTTTTGAATTCTAGATAATTATTATTTTGTGCAGCTACGTTCTTTAAGATAAAATCTAAAAAAATTATAACTTATTATAATGTAGGGTTTATTCTTATGTATAATTAGCACAAACTGGATTATAACTTTTTATGACTTTGAAGGTTATTTCTATATAGAAAATCACTATAAAGAGGTTTTATTATATATAGTAAGTATAAAGGAATTTAAATATTCTTTCACTCTTTCTTTCTTTTTTTCCCGTCAATTATTGAAGGTTTATTGAAGAGGAAGATCTAATGAGATTCTTGAAGAGGGTTGAGGTTCATACAATATTTCCTCTCTTTGAAGGAGCCCTTGAGACTGGAAGGATTACAAAATCTTCATTCAGAAATTGGGTGGTATGTATTACATTTTTTGTTTTCTAATTATGATATTTATTAACCACACATTGACCCAGGGAATTATATATAAATATTATATTTATAATTTGTCATTTAATTACTTCAATTTATATTCTTAACACACATGTTAACAAGACCCTATAAAAGAATGAAAGATGCTAAAGAGACAAGTGTACTGACATATTGCAGACAAAAAAATACAAGTTAAAACCGGTGCCATTTTGCGTTGTTTTTGTCAATATTTTGACAAATTCTTTTACCTGAATATCGTTGCTCATGTAATTAATTATTTCTATTTTTTAATGGGCAGGTTAGGGCTTATTTTGAAAGAAAATCATTAGCACATTCGTTGAATGACACAAAAACAGCAGTGCAGCAGCTTCATAAATTAGCAAGTGCAGTGGTGATAGTGGTAATAATAGTGGTGTCTCTCCTAGTGATGGAGCTTGCAACAACAAAAGTTGTATTTTTCGTATTAACACAACTAGTTCTTGTGGGGTTCATGTTCCAAAACACTTGCAAGATGGTTTTTGAATCCATTGTCTTCATCTTCGTCATGCACCCTTTTGACATTGGAGATCGTTGTGTCATTGACGGTGTCCAGGTAATTAATTAAAGAAAATTGATATTTGAACACCGAAAGACACCAATCAGGATGACAGAAATGATAACACTTTGCCTGCCCAGTATCATTTTGGTATACTACAGTGTTACTGTTCAATGAACAACGAACAATGATTAGTAACACTATTTCTGTCGCCCTGGTATTGTCTTGGTACTCAAATATCAGTGCTCTTAAATAAATAGTTATTTAATTTCTCTTTTATCTTAAATTCTAACTTGATGCATTTATTGTGAATATATATGAAGATGGTTGTTGAAGAAATGAATATATTAACAACAGTGTTTCTTCGGTATGATATGGAGAAAATTTACTATCCGAATGCAGTTTTGCTTACAAAACCAATAAGCAATTTTTACAGAAGTCCAGAGATGAGTGATACTGTTAACTTCACCATTGATATTTCCACATCAATGGAGACCATCATTGCTCTTAAGAAGGCCATACAAGTGTAAGTTGGTTAATTTATATTACTAACCTTTGTTAGCAAACTGAAATTTTCCACTTACAGTTTTTTAGTTTTACAAATTACCCAGCTCCTACAGCCTTCATAAATCATTATATGTACTTCGTTACTCTTTTGATGGTCAAAATTTTAATTAAAAAAATATATGGTTAATTTGTCTGTAGCTAAATTAATTTTTTCTGTTAAAGTTTTGACGTCAGGATGCATCGGAGTACTATAAAAGCTGTAAGGGGTAAAACTCAAAAAACTACGTAGAAAAAGTGTCATGGTCTCTTTGATTATTCAAAAACGTTTAGGTGTTACTGATGCATGCATGCATTCTTCATGAATAAATGCAGGTATGTCGAGAGCAAACCAAACTACTGGAACCCTAAGCATTCGGTGATAGTGAAAGAGATAGCTGAGCTAAACAAGTTGAAAATGTGCCTGTGTGTGCAGCATACAATTAATCACCAGAACTATGGAGAGAGGAGTATCAGGATATCAGAGCTTATTCTCGAGCTCAAAAAGATTTTCGAGAATCTGGGCATCAAGTATCATCTTCTTCCTCAGGAAATACACATCACCCAGCTCAACCTCGACAACTGGACCATGCCATCACAGACTTAAGGCTGTCCCTGGCAAACTTCTCAGCTTGCTTTCAATAATTCAATGTTAAGGATGTTCTATTAAGTGATTCTCCACCTCGGTCGTCTGTCTTTCAGTTTGATACATTTTGTATGGTTGGAATAATAAGAGAGGTAGTGTGGTAATATTTGAGACTCTTGAAATGTGTACTACTGAAATCTTGATTTGTCACATTCAAGTATGAGCTTCAGAAGCAGATGAACTAGTTAAATCAAATGAGGATATAGCTTATTAAGCACATATTACGTTGAGCAATAATGCAACATTATAAACTCGCTCTGACATTACAATCCGACAGGTGATAGGACTTGATACATACAATGCAAACAATTAGGAAGAAATCTTCCCCTAATCCACATTTTTGGGATAAGAGATTGAGATGAGCTTTTGTGTGGGACTCAATCTCACACCTTCAGTGAATCGCAAAAATTAATCGAGCACGACCATCTTTTTCTGCCAGTACTAAAATCAATTTTCAACCAGTCTCTTCAACTTTTGAAGACAATTCAGTTGAAGTCAATGGTTGAGAATCAATTAGCATGCCTTCTCAAAAGGAATAGTACCCAATTCATTAATCCATGGAGTTACCAAAATAATTTGTTTATATGATTATTAATCAATGATTTCGTATATAGCTAGAGCTACCCTCACCATCGAACTGTATATTTTTTTAGGGAAGAAACAAATTTCAGACGAGAGAACAACCAAAGTCTCTTAAAAATGGAAACTATATAAAAAGCATAAGCTTGCATTATCACTTACCTACCCTTACCATCTAACTGTAAATATCAGTAACCTTGATAAGAGATTAACACTTTGCCCTTTACAGTTTGGACTTTGTTGATTAATTAATATTTCTAACCCTGATGGGAGAGTAGCAGTTTTCTCTTGCAATTTAGAGTTTTTACCACTTACCTAGTTCCTTCAGTTTTCATAATATCTCGTTACTTCTTTAATGTCAAAATTTAAAAAGCAAAAAATGGTTGTTTGCAAAAAGCAAAACGTGATAACTAATTAATTAACCTAACAACTCAATCAACCAAGCAAGTAAACAACTCCTCAACGTAGTAGCAACCTTTCAGATCAAATTAGCCAGCAAGCACACAAATCACATAAAAGGTTAAAAGGTCACAAGCTAAGACTAAAATTTTCAACTGAGAAATAGTTTTCAATAAGTTTCCATTTCCAAAATATTTTATAGGGAATAAAAGTTTGACTCAATGAGAATCTAAGTATAGAATGTATGCTTTCAAGCTATAAGCAACACCAAGAGTTAATAGTCCCAACATTTTCATATTCACCTCATAACAATTATACCAGCCCAAATAAAAAGAGGTTGGCAAGTCAATCGAAATCCCAATTTTGTGAAATATTGAAATCAATTGGGTTAGGTTGACAAATACAGAGACAACATGTCAGCCTGAGACATACAACACAACTTAAGCAGAGAGTCACACAACACAACTTAAGAAGAGAGCCATAGAATCTTAAACACCACATTAATAATTGAAAACTCCGCACAACTTGCACCTGAAACCATTAGCAGCAACCTTAGAATCAACACTTTTCTTGGTCCTAGCAATAAACTTAATCAGGCCCTCATACCAACTTCTTGCGATATCCACATACCCCTGCAATTCCTGAAAATGATATGTAATCAGACCTGCAGGATAGCGAGATCCCTGACTTACAGCCCGGATTAAAATTTCCATCACTCAGGTTGAACTTCCTGGAGCGTTATTATTATGCTAGAATATCACTATATCAGTATATATTTTTTTAATTCTTTTGTTCTATTTCTAATCAAATCAAAGTGGAAAATTTTAATTAATTAAAACAAGCACAAACATTAAAGCTATCAATGTCCTGCTGTATGTACACAGATTTTTGAGCAAGTACTATCTTTGATAACAAAAGGTTGTCAAACAAACGATATGTCTTAATCAAGTCATCAAGCTGCAAATTTCCTTAACCTTTTTTAAAAATAATAAATAAATAAACTTTTTCAACATTTATTAAAAGTGTACCGATTCTACCAAAGCATTAAAAAGGTAACGAAAGTGTAAGATAAATGACATCATAAAATGTTTGTATGGTGGAGGATGGTCAATGCTTCATCAAATTAATCTCTATATCAAAAGATTAAACTGTTGAGTAATGAAAAGTACCAACTCAGCTATCTCCTCCTCCCTCACCCTGGGGCGAATCTCCCCAACTGATTGACACGAGCAGATTCCTAGTAATACAAATTATATGAGAATGCTGACTGGAAACGAGTACCGGCCAGAGGTACATACCGACCATGTACTCATCACTCAGAGAAAGAGGACACGATCTCACGAACTCACGATAGTTTCGCCATGCCCCAAACCGCTGGGGAGAACATGACGCCCCACGTTTACCATGATTCGGTGGTTGGAGACCCATGAAGGTCCGTCATCACTCGAAAATGAGGGGCATGAAGAATACTCAGAAAACGTGGGATGAATGCCTATAAAAGGCCAAGAAATTGATGAAAAAGGGGACACAAAAATAGAGGAAGAGGGGAAACTCTGCCAAATTAATATCAGAAATTCTTATTTCTGAATCCTTGATACATTTCGTATTGAGAATATTGCAACTAATCTGTACAAAACAAATCATACAGTTTCCCCGTAAACACCTTATAATAACTTAAGTATCGGAGGGTTTATGCCGGAAAAACCACCAGCGTCTCTGATTTGTTTCTGTGAACGCGGGCCTAGAATGAAGAAAAAAGGTGATTTGGGTCCCAGGAGATTGGGAAATTGCTTAAGCTAGTGGATTTTAGCCTCTGTTTCTTTGTCAATACAAGCGTTGGTGAACCAATCTGGTCGGTCAAAATGCGACCAGATTTCAGCATCAATATTTTGGCGCCGTTTGTGGGGAGCTGGATAAAAAGCTACCACCAAGTTAGTAATTATCAGAGGAGTAGCAAACGATCAGATATGGATGTGATAAGGAATGATGCCCTAGGGGGCGACAATGAAACGGGCGAGACGATCACTCTCCGAGAGATAGCAAATGAGGCTAGAGAGAGAATGATGCAAGAGCAAATGAAACAGATGGAAAAGTAAATGGAGACTCTCACAACCATATTGCATGAGCTGAAGGATAAGCGGAGAAGGGATTATGAGACCATCGGGGTGAGAGATGAAGCCATTACAGAACCCAGCCATCAGAGGCGTAGACTCGAGGAGATTCCTCCGTTGGGGGAAGCAACCTCATGGGGTGCATCCCCATAGAAGTGCAACTCGGATCCCAAGAGAGCACGTGGATGAAGGGAGAGACCAATCTCGCTTTGGGCGGGTTCTAGGAATTGATAGCTGAGGAACAAATGCTGAGGAAAGTGAGCTCATACAGCAGTGCATAACATTGAGCAAGAGCGTGACCAGGTAGCGCACGCGATCCTGATCAGGCTTTGGAATTGGGGGGAGATGTGCGACGGTTGGCGTAGGTGATTGATGAGATGCAAGGTAAGAGAAAGCCACCGAGCTGAAGGATAATGTTGGATGATGAGTCTCCCCTGTTAGCTGAAATCATAGAAACTGTGATCCCGAGGGATTTGCGCTTTCTCGACCTTAAGTACTCCGGGAGAAGCGACCCCTGGTGCATATTGAACGTTTCAACAACATGACAGGTGTACAAGAGTTAGCACCAGCTCAGAGGTGTAGAGTGTTCCCATTGACATTGGAGGGGCAAGCCAGAGAGTGGTATCGTAAGTTGCTACACGGAAGTATATGAGGGTACGAGCATATATGCCAAGAGTTGGCCGAGCAGTTCCGCGGAGTGGTAGCCCCGGAGGATGATATGATAGAGTTAATGGGAATGAAATAAGAAGAACATGAACCTCTTCGGGATTTCGTGACGAGATATCATTGGGCCGTACTTGATTTGAGGGCTTTCAATCAACCACAAGCGCTTAAATGGTTAAAGGAATGAATGAGGATAAGCCGATTGTGGTACAATATGAGGAATCTCGTCATTCAGAGTTATTCAGCGGGGTATGAGCAGGCGAAGAGAGATATAGAAATTGAGGAGGAGAAAACAGTGAGGATAACGAGTGAACAATTGGAGGAGCTGAGGCGAAAAAAGTAAAGGATATCGACTGGGAGCGGGTCGAGAAAACGAGCTGGGGAACCATCAATAATAGGGGGAGCATCAGCTCGGCCCCGGCCCTATCCAATAACTCAAAGACCACAACAGTTCCAACACAGCCGAGCTCAGTCCTAGTGCCCCTCGTTCCAAGAGCGGCAGCGAGAATTCCAGTAGATGGTTGCCCATCCCTATCGTAACGCTCCTAGGACGTTGAATGCAGTTAACCCCAGGGCAGACCGACCAAACCAACCACCCCCAGTACCAACTCGAGATGATTTTCATGACAGCCGAGCAGTCCAACTGATTAACCAGAACTTGGCATATAAGTAGTACACCCCGTTGAAAGTTTCTATGGAAGAATTGTATAATAGGATTGAAGGACAAGGCCTGATGTATCCCCCAACTCTTGTAACCAAACCAGCTCACAAACAGGATAAGGGTAGGTTCTGCAAGTTCCACAACACTCATGGTCACACTATCGGCCAGTGCCATGATTTGAAAAATCAGGTGGAGGATCTGGTAAGAAACCGATACCTGGATGAGTATGTAGATGGGGCATTTTCTGTCATAAAATCACAATATATGCTTGGGGATGGAGCTGAGAAGAGTCTAGAGCGTGAACAACCAACCATCCGGGTGATAGTAGGGGGGCCGACATTGGCTAGAGATTCAAATAGGGCAAGGAAGAATTATGGACGATATGCCCGGACCAGTAAGGAAGTGCTTTTTAATTTGCCGGCAGCCAAGAGGGCAAATGTAAGGCAAGTTCCTATCATGTTGACAGGTGATGATGAAGAGGGTGTCTTATACCCCCACAAGGACGCACTAGTGATTAAGGCGACTATGGCGGGTAAAGAGTTCCAGCGGATATTGGTAGACACGGCCAGCTCAGTCAATATACTTTTTAAGTCAACCTTAGATGAGATGGGAATTACAGACTTGAAGTTAGAGCGGATGAACACATCCTTGAAGGGATTTGGAGGAGGTCGATTAACTCCTATAGGGATTGTCGAGTTGCCGATTACTGTGGGATCAAAGCCATTTGAAAAGACAATGATGCTGGACTTTATAATAGTAGAAGAAAAAAGCCCCTACCAGATGATACTTGGGCGACCATTCATGAGGGTAAGCCAATGCGTCATGTCCACGCATTACCTGGCATTGAAGTATAGAGTGAACGGAGTTGTGAGCGTGATGAAAGGTGACCAAAGGATGACAAGGAGATGTTATGCTATAGCTGCTAAGGAAACATTGCAGATTACCATGCTTGATAACCGAGGAGATTCCAGAAAGGGACGCCAGAAGCCAGTTGAGACCTTGGAAGAGGTGGTGGTGAGTTAGGACGATCCGAGCATAACTGTAAAAATCGGGTCGAGCTTGGGTGAGGCAATAAGAGGCGAGTTGGTGAAGTGCCAACAGTCTCATGCAGATATATTTGCCTGGTCGCATGAAGACATGCTAGGAATTGATCCCGAGGTGGCTTGCCATAAGTTGGCAATCAAGAAATGTGCAAGGCCGGTGAAGCAGAAAATGAGATGTTTTAACCAGGAAAGGTATGAGGCCATAAACGCTGAGGTTGAGAAGCTGTTGCGAGCATGATTTATAAGAGAGGCTAAATACCTATAGTGGATTTCCAATGTGGTGTTGGTAAAGAAAGCCAATGGGAAATGAAAAATGTGTGTGTATTTCATAGACTTCAACAAGGCATGCCCAAAGGATGGCTTCCCCCTGCCTAAAATAGATCAATTGGTTGACTCAACAGCGGACCACAGTCTGCTCAGCTTTATGGATGTTTTTTCTGGATACAACCAGATACCCATAGACAAGCAGGATGAGGAGAGTACTATGTTTATAACTAACATGAATTTGTTTTGTTACAGGGTGATGCCATGTGGCTTGAAAAATACATGGGCTACCTATCAAATGTTGGTGAATAAAATTTTCAAGCCATTAATTGGTCAAACCATAGAAGTGTACGTGGATGATATGATTACAAAGTCTAGAGAGCCAGCAGATCATGTACAATATTTAGAAGAAACCTTTGACCTGTTGAGGAAGTACCGTATGAAGCTAAATCCTGAGAAATGTGCATTTGGCATCAGTTCGGGTAAATTCTTGGGATTCTTGGTGAGCCATCGGGGAATAGAGGCTAACCCAGAAAATATACGAGCCATAATCGAACAGTCAAGGAGATGCAGAGTCTCACGGGGAAGCTGGCAGCACTAAACCAATTCATTTCAAGAGCCACGGATAAATGACACATTTTCTTCAAGATAATAAAGAAAGGGAGAAAAATAGAGTGGACGGCAGAGTGCGAGGAGGTGTTTGGGTAGCTAAAGGAATATCTCGCTCGCGCCCCACTACTATAAACTTTTAAGGAGGGCGACGAATTGTATTTATATTTGACTATCTCCAAATGGGCTACCAGCGCGGTATTGGTTAGAGAAGATTAGAGAAAGCAACATCCAGTGTACTACACCAGCAAGGCCTTGGTAGACGCGGAGACTAATACCCCGCGATGGAGAAATTGGCACTGGCCTTTTTGGTCACAGCAGCATGTAAACTTAGGCCATACTTCCAAGCGAACTCAATAATCGTCATGACCGACCAACCTCTTCGGTTAACACTTCTGAAACCAAAAGCGTCGGGTCACTTAGTGAAATGGTCGGTGGAGCTGAGCGAGTTTGACATAACTTACCGACCTAAAGGAGCTGTTAAAGCGCAAGCCTTGGCTGATTTCGTAGTGGATTGTACAGAGCCGGAGAAAGGGGTTCACAAGAAGCAATTGGCTGAGCAAGAATAGCCATAGGGGGTGTGGTTGGTAATGGTCGATGGGTCACGCAGTGAACAAGGGTTCGGAACAGGAGTGCTAATACGAAGCCCAGAATGGGCTAAGGTGTCATACGTAGTGAAGTTTGAATTTCAGCTCACGAATAATTAGGCAGAATATGAAGCCTTCATCACGGGGTTCGGGTTGGCACACGCACTACGAGCAGAAAGGGTGGAGATCCGAGCAGATTCCTAGCTGGTCTGCAATCAGCTCAATGAGCAATTTCAAACAAGGGGAGAGAAGATAGAGCTTCATTTGAAGAAGGCAAAGCAGATGATTGGGCTCTTCCAAGATGTAGAAGTAAAGCGCATAGGACAGAAAATTACCAAATAGATACGTTGGCCAGAATGGCTGCGATTGCCGATCCAAAGTTGCCCAAGACAGTCCCATTAGAAGTAAGGACTTTGCCAAGCATAGGGAAGGAAATAGAAGTAATGGGGGTGGACACCGAAAGGTCCTGGATGAATCCAATTCTCTTGTACATCCGTGACGACATTTTATCAGAGGATAGAAAGCAAGCAAGGAAATTAAAATGTCGAGCAATAAGGTATACGATGCTTGATGGAGTGCTTTACTGCCGAGGGTTCACCTTGCCCCTGTTAAGATACTTAGACGTCGAGGAAGCTGATTATGTGTTAAGAGAAATACATGTGGGAATATGCGGCAATCATTCGGGGGCAAGGACTTTAGCGTTCAAAGTGCTATGACATGGATATTTTTGGCCGGCCATGCACCAGGATGCGAAGGAGATGACCAGAAGTTGTAAAGCCTGCCAAAGTTTCTCATATATCCATGCTCAGCCCCCAGAGAAATTAACTGCTATGTCATTCCCTTGGCCTTTTGTCCAGTGGGGGATTGACCTGATTGGTCCATTGCCCAAAGGCTGAGGAGTTGCAACACATGTAATTGTGGCTATAGATTATTTCACAAAATGGGTGGAAGCGGAAGCCCTTAGTCAAATCACGGAGAAGAAGACAACTGGTTTTATTTGGAAAAACATAATTTGCATATACGAAATTCCATATGCCATCATAACGGACAATGAGAGACAATTTGACAACCATAATTTCAGAGAGTTTTGCCAAAACTTGAGCGTAGATTTGAAGTTTTTACCCTGGCACATCCTTAAGCAAATGGGCAAGTAGAGGCAGCCAATAAAATTATAAAGAAGCTCTTGAAAACCAGGCTGTGAGAGAAAAAGGGAGCTTCGGTCGACGAATTACCAGGAGTGTTATGGGCCTACCGGACAACCCACAAGACCGCCACGGGGAAACCCCATTTGCCTTAACTTTCGGTCATGAGGCAATAATCCCAACAGAAATTAGAGTGGGAACACATCGGACAGATTATTTCAATGAGGAACAGAATGACGAGCAGATGTGTATAAGCCTAGATCTACTAGAGGAGAAAAGAGAGGAAATCACGCAGAAGGTAGCTCAGTGTCAGTAAAGGGTCATACGCTACTACAACCAAAATGTACGCGTAAGGAAATTCCGAGTCGAGGATTGGGTGCTTAAAAAGGTGAACCAGAACACGAGAGATCCTAACCGGGACGTCCTTGGCCCGAACTGGGAAGGCCCGTACAGGGTAGTGCGAACAACTGGCCCAGAAGCCTATAAGTTGGCTTACCCAGATTGACGAGAAGTAAAGAGATCATAGAATGCTGAACACTTGAAGAAATATTTCCAGTAAGCAAAATATTTTATAAGGTTTTTGATAACTCTATGAAATGAGAGTTATCATGGCACTTTTAGACTTAAATCAATACTACTTAAAGAGTAAATTATGTGTTCCTATTGCATTTTTGTTACATTTTGCATAAATAATCATTTTAGTAAGTCTTAATAAGTTTTGCTCGATTTAAAGTAATTTGTGCTCAAATTGTGTGCATAATTGTAGGTTTCCAGAAGCTTATAATTCATGGAAGGAATGTTGATGCAATAGGCTGGCAAAAAGGAGGAAGAACATGGCTATAAAAGAATCGAAACAAATTTGGAAGTGCAGTTTCTTAATCTGACTTATGCGCGCCCTAGGGTTCCGTTTACCATAATTTTCAGTTATAAAAGAAGCACACATCATAAGGAATAAAGAGAGTCATTACCCAAGGAGAAAAACAGAAAGAAACAAAAGAAAAACAAGATTCAAGAGAGAGATTAAGGGCCGCACAAGAGGAGAATTTGCAGAAATCAATTGGGAGCTCAATCATTCTTATTCTTCTCTTATTTTCTCGTTTTCTATTTATTTATGGGGATGTGTTTTATGACTGAAACTTTGTTTTTTTTTTTTTGCAAACCATGAACTAAATTTATTTGTGATTGAGTGATAAACAATCTTGATGGTTTATTGACTGAATATATGTGTTGCTGTATGTTTGCTGTAGCAGTTTGTTTTTATAGTATTTATGTAAATTTATTATTTTGGTTGATCACCCATTTAATGATACAAGTTAGGAGAGAGTAGCAAAAAGACATATTTTAGTGGAACATATCAGAGCAATACTTGGTTTTAGATTAGGTTTCCTAGACTGAGTTTAACTTATCCCAAAAGGGTCATGCTTAATCTAAAGTTAGTGATGAACTAGACATAAGGATTCACCTTATATGGTAAATAGAACTTAAACGTGTAATGTTATATCTTATGTTGGCATAACATTTGGTCACTGTTAGGTTGCATATAGATATAAGATATCCAATATGCGACGGCTGAGGATACATAAGGATTCTGCTCAATGATATAGCAGATACTACAACAACCGAGCCAACCATTAGAAAATAGTCAAGATCATTAGGAGAGCTTATTCACTCAACTACTCTATATTCCCATTGATTTTATCCTTGAGTTTGACGTGATAATTTACTTTATTGCATTTTATTTATTGCGCTTTTATTTTAATTAATATAATAGTTTCACCAATTGTTTTATTTTATTTTAGCATAAAAAATCTGCACTGTTAAGATTGCTATAGCAAATCTGATAACATCAATCCCTGTGGAGATGATCTTGAATACTCATCACTTTATTACTTATTGTGTACACTTTCACATTGACACCAATATCATTAGTATTTATACACCAACAGTTTCCTTTCATTAAGATATTTCTACTAGATGTATCATGGAATTGTGGCACATGCATGTATTTCGCCTATTGTAATCCACAAAAAAATCAATAGAGATAAATTCAGCTCATAACTATCTTGTTAGAACAAATTTTACTAAGGCAAATATATGTCTATTCTTGCTTGGTCGTCTAAAGGACCAGCAGGCAAACTACAAAATTCGTTGAGGCAAAAGAGTGTCTACTCCTGCTCGGTCGCCTAAAAGACCAGCAGGTATATTTTACAAAATTTGCTAATGCAAAAGAGTTCTTACTCCTGCTCGGTCACCTAAAGAACCAGCAGGTGTATTTCACAAAATTCGCTAAGGCAAAAGAATGTCAACTCCTGCTCGGTCGCCCAAAGGACCAGCAGGCAAATCCTATAAAATTCGTTAAGGCAAATATGTGCCTATCCCAACTCCGTCGCTTAAGGACGAGCAGACAATGTCTACCACATTTTCTAAAGCATAAAATAGCCTAAGGACAAGCAAACACAGTTTCCAAAATTGCTTTCCAAGGTCATCCATAAAGAAAAGTTTAACAAAAAACAATGAGAAAAATGCTACAAGTTTAAAAAAGTTCTAATAGTCATAAACAAAAAAAGAAAATTTATGATTTACATAAAGAGAAAAATTCATAGATTATGAGGCTCAACAGCTTCACCGGAAGAAGGATCTGCAATCTCAGACAGAGAGGAACCAGCAGCTTCTGGAGGAGTAGGTGTTAACTCCTGACCTGCACCTAGAGATGGGTTTCCTGCCTCCTTCTCGTGCTCCCCACTTGAAGGAGCCTTGCCTTGATCTTGGTCCCCCGGGCCCTTATTCCCCTGGCCCTACTCGGCCATAAACTTCTGCACACCTGTCTCTAGCTTGCTCATGTTCAGCTCGGATATTCTTCTTTAAGCATAAACATGATACATTTATAGCAAAAGGCGAGCCCAGAATCATACTCCGCATCAAGTCGGTCGTCCACCTCAGTAGATTTACCCTTCAGCTCGGCTATCTGCTCGTTCAAGGACTGGACTTGCTCCTCATAGGCCGTCCTCGAAGTGTCTCGCTCACTTTGTGTAGCCTTGAGATCAGACTTCAAGTCACCAAACTCGCTCTCGAGCTTAGAAGACTTGGACTCAGCAACAACAACAACCTTCTCCTCCAGGTCCAGAACCTGCCTATGCAGATCGAGCATCTTTTCCTTCAATCAATCAGCGGATTCAGCCTTTTTTTCAGGTCCTGATTCTCCGCTTGAAGCTTCCTCTCATGGCGTATAGAACTGTTCTTATAGCAGGAAACCATAGTGGCAAGCTTAAAAGAGACTCTCTGGACAGAGCCAGCTAGCTCGCCAAGACTCATGCTCTCGATGTCTTTGACCATTTTGGGCCCTATCGATTTGGCGTAATCCTTCTGATATGGGGTCAAATAGTCACCTTGGTCCCGAGGCGGAAGTGGCGAGGCCCAATCTCCGAATTGAGTGCTGACCTTAGGGCTCTTGTCACGAAACTTCTCTCCGCCATTCTTTCGATGCGGATGAGGGGGCAGAGCATGAATAGAAGCTTTGGAAGAGGCGATATTACTTTTCTTCTGAGGAGCAAGAGTGCTGTTGGAATCACCTGACCCCCGAGCATGTTTCCTTCACATGACACTAAGGATCTTATTATCCATCCCGGCAACAACGTCCACAAGACCAGATCCGAGGAGATTTGTCGGTGACAAGAGATCCTGACAGTGGGAGACGTTCACCAAAGCTGTTTCAACCTTGAGTAGCGGGTCTTTATCAAGTTTGCTGATAAGGCCCCACGAATCTAAAAACATAGACAAGGTTAAAGAAACAAATAAGTAATGACCAAGGACGAGAAACATAAAGAAAAATAAACGACATAGGATGACAAAACGCGTTCGAAAGTGAATATCACCACCAAGCGAATGGATCGCTAGGCACTAATTCCCCCAGCAAACAAGAATTTATTCTTTCAATTTTTACACGAGAAAGGACAGTCGAATACTGGTTTCCTCTTTGCAGAGCTCCACATGAAGTAATACCAACCTGTCTCTTTAGGACTGCTCCTCAGCTGATACAAATGTTTTACTTCTACGAGGGAATGCTCCCCGAGCTCACACCTTTCCTACAGCACAAACAGGGCTGAAAGAACCCTCCACCCGTTTGAGTGTAGCTGACCAGGAGCCAGATGCATGCCACCCAGTATCTTGACAAAATAAAGTTGAAGGGGCAACCGAGCCCCTAGCTTGAAGCTCTCCAGATGCAGAGTCACATACCCTTTAAGAGGCCGACTGGGAACATCACCTTCCCCGGGGATAGCGAGGAGGACATTCTCAGGGATATTATAGAAGTTTCTTAGCTTGAGCAAGTCAATATGGGTAGTAGCACATGTAAAGTAGTTGATGGGGTAAACATCTACTTCCATCCTATGACCGAGGTTTCTTTTCTTAGAGGGTCTGCTCCGCTCGAAACTACTCTCTTCCTCATCACCTTCTTCCTCAGGAACCTTAACCCCCTCAGAACCGTGGTTCTCACTAGAACTCGATACTTGTCCACCACGGTTCCCCATAGGTTCATAATCAGAAAAAGATAAAATGGTCTCTGAACAAGGGTACTCAAGGGTATCCTTATTATAGGAGGGACCTACGCTGCTAAAAGGGTGTTGGGGGTCAATGGGTCTTAACAAGTTGGGGTATGAATCTATCTCTTCATCACTGTCATCTACAATTAATTTTCCCCTTCCTCTTGACATAGTGAAATCTTAAAAGGACAAATACAATAAATCCAAGTATATTGGTGCAAAAGAACAATACAGAACCCAAGCAACAACAACCAAAGAAGGAATTAAAGGTGATACATGGAATAGATCAGCACTAGTGGCGTTGCTATAACGGAGAAAGGGCCAGACAAAAGGAAGTCTTCGGCGTAGAAAGCATGTTTTGAGTCAAGAGAAGGAGTTGGCTTATGGAAAAATGACAGAAAACGAAACACAATAAAACTCTCAAATTAGGGATTTAAGACGAAAGAGGGAACAAAGACGTTTAAGTTACACGGGTGTCAGTTCAATCGCCGCGTATCAAGGATAGATAAGCCACCGTTTCAAATTTCAAATACAAAAGGCAGAAAGTGCCGCGTCATTGGCCATTAAGACGACATGATGGGATGTCAACCCAGCTGCGTAATGGATCCGCTCACGAATGCCCATGCCTAGGTCAAAAACTCTCTAAGCAGAAAACATCACTTCGGGTCCATCACAATAAAATAAAGACCAGGTGGATGCTACCCGAGGGTGGCCAGATTCAATTCTTAGTTTCTAGTCTCAACTCGTTTCACTCAGAAGACCAGAAACTGGGGCACTTGTGTTGAGTAATGAAAAGTACCATGCCCAACTATCTTCTCGTCCCTCACCTTGGGGTGAATCTCCATAGCCGACAGACATGAGCAGATTCTTAGTAATACATCTTGTATGAGCATGTCGACTGGAAACGAGTACCGACCAGGTACTTATCACTCAGAGAAAAAGGACACGAACTCACGACAGTTTCGCCATGCCTCAAACCGATGGGGAGAACATGATGCCCCACGTTTACCCACGATTCGGTGGTTGGAGACCCATGAAGGTCCGTCATCACCTGAAAATGAGGGGCATGAAGAATACTCAGAAAACGTGGGATGAATGCCTATAAAAGGCCAAGAAATCGATGAAAATAAGGACACAAAAATAGAGGAAGAAGGGAAACTCTGCCAAATTAATATCAGAAATTCTTATATCCGAATCCTTGATACATTTCACATTGAGAATAACTAATCTGTACAACACAAATCATACAATTTTTCTGTAAACACCTTGTACTAACTTAAGCATCGGAGGGTTTAGGCCGGAAAAACCACCGGTATCTCTGATTTGTTTCTGTGAACACAGGCTTGGAAGGAATAAGAAGGGTGATTTGGGTCCCAGGAGCTTGGGAAATTGCTGAAGTTGGTGGATTGCAGCCTCTGTTCCTTTGTCAATACAAGCGTTGGTGAACCAATCTGGTCGGTCAAAAAGCGATTAGATTTCAGCAGCAACATAAACTTTACCAATAAATGTACAATACAATCGTAGATCTATTCATAATCAATCATCATTAATGCATTTACTTTTTGTCATAGTCATAATAAGTTCCACAGCTCTAGAGAATTATTTTGGTCTACATTCGCCAAATAATTTTCACTCATGAAGTAATGCAAAACCAAAAGGAGTGATTGAACCAACTTTCTAGTCCAGTCCAGTCCAAATATATCTAGTTCGTGTAAATTAAAATTTCTGGATGAAATTGTTTTTTGAATTTCTCTTGTGGCTTTTTTGTATAGGGAGCCATGTTAACTAGAGTGATGCAGCACAGCACAGCACATACATATAAGGGCATTGGCAGTCGTAGTAAGGAGCTATTGATACCTCTGATTGGCTATCAAGTTTCAGCTTGTTAATGAAGTACTTTACACAATCGAACTGTCATCTTCCCGTCTTAGAAAATATATACGAGAGATCAATTAATTCAGAAATTATTGAAATAAGTAATTTAAAAGATGAAAGAAGAAAGAAAGCCACTCGGCCTTTGGCCGAGTGGTCAGGGCTGCTGCCCTCCAACTTGAAGGGCAGCAGTTCGAACCCCCACAAAAGTATTATGGGGGTATTTCTTTTCTCAATTAAATTTGAGTGAAGGTAGTCTTCTCCCTTACTCAAGAGTGAAGAGTAGACATTCCCAGTAATAGTCTGATTTGTAAATATCAATTATACTCTCATGTAATATGAGTTGTAATTTGAGCAATATTCTCATGTAATAAAAAAAAAGATGAAAGAAGAAAGAAAGATCACGTGGGAGATGAAATAAAATTAATTAAATTTGGTTTCATTGTAGCTATTTGGTACTTGAAGCAAGACTGGTTGTTTGCATTGAAAGAGAAAAGAGAAAGAAAGATTAATTTCATTAATACAATTTAATTAATTAATTCTGAAAAATGCTAGCTTTAATTTTAAAACAATAAGCATATAGTAATGATGAAATTAATAAAAAGAAGAAGATGATAATTTCACGTACTAGTAGGCTCCGGATTGGGGAGTCTTTGTAGGATCAATGATTCTAAAATCAGAACTTGGGCCAGGTAGGGGTTATGGTAAGAAAAGCCAAACCTTTGGATCCAAAATAAAAAAAAAGGGAGATTCATGAAAATAAAATTTTCAACAAATTTTCTTTTCATAGAAAGGATGAAAATTTAATTTGCCGATTATTTATGTTGATTCATTTGGTTGTATAATGCACGACTGAAGGTTGTACACAGTTTTCTTGTGATACACTATCTTTAAAATTACATAACTTTTATACCATTATTCCTCTAGCTTTAACACTTTAAATTTATACTCGTCATTTGTTCTATCCATTCTTCATTAGGTACATGTACAAAAACCATGTCAATTGGTATAATAAAACTACTAATACCAAATTTTATATATAAATAATTATACAACCTATTATATATAAATAATTATACAACCTACATGATTTACATGATCTACGTACACAAAATCACGTGGTTGCGCAGGTCACCTAGCATCATCGTGCCACCACATTTAATGTATTACAAGACTTCAGAATCAATACACAACATTACGTGTAACTCATAACATTTTCGCCTTCAAGACATGTTCATCACGTACATCATGCTAAAGAAAAAGTAATTGATCAACATAGAATGTATGCAAATTGACAAGATGTAGGAAAATTAGTAAAAAAAATAGAACATTATATAATGTAGAAAAAATAGCCATATACGCATTTTTATTAAAAAAATATAAATAAAACTTAAAGACCCAATAATATTAACATACCTTCTTAGTTTGTTTAATCAGTAATGCCCTTTCTCTCAACGAAAAAAGTATGGGGATGTTAAAAATGTGAAAAAATAGTTTTATTGGTTTGGGAGGTTTTGAAGGATGATCTAGTGTATAAAGAGAGAGTGTGTAATTCATTTGATATCTTCACGAAGTGCATTATATGTAATTCATTTGATATCTTCACGGAGTGTATTATATAATTACTCGCATTTTTTAGGGTATCAATGTAATATGAAAAATGGAGAGTGTTTAAATAATTTTTAACTATTAAAGAGTATTTAATTAAAAACCTCCCAAAAACTAGTGTTATTTTATTTTTAAAAAAATCTTTTTTTAGTATTTTTTTAAATAAAATAACTTAGTTATTTAATAAAAAAATGCTACTACTAATTTAAATAGCATTGTTTTGAAATCTTATAAATCCACATAACTCAAGCATGACTTATATCTATTATCTGTTTGTATTGTTAAGTTTTAAGTCATGGATTCATGACATATGAATATATGTCACCAATCTCTAATGAAGTCAAAATAGGTTTGTGACACAAAGATACAAGTCATAAAATTTCTGTCAGTATTTATTTATTTATTTTAAGCAGTGATCACGCAAGAAAACGCGCAAACCAGCTAGTAAGTGAACAGAGTTGCAGAGAGATGGAAATGGCAGGACCTGATCACGTAGTTCTCTCTATAGACCAGCAAAACGCTAACAACCCGTCGATGCAAACTAAGCTCAATAGGGAACCTAACAAAATTCTTCCATTGGAGAAAAATTCTCTCAGCTTCTCAGCTCCTGATCTTCATCAAATCCCAGCTACAAGGAAACAAACCCTACACCGTCTCAGCTTCTCAAAACCCAAATCAAAGATTACTAGAGCTCAATTATCCACTCACTGCACACAATAAAACAAATCCAACGAAATCGAACCCTTTCTTGATGACAACAACAACAGAAATATTTATTCCAACACATGTTGACGACAATGAGTGGGATAAAGAGCTTGAGGATAATTCTGAAGATGAGGATGTGGGAACTGAATCGAAGCAGAGAAAGGAAATAGGAAGTCCAATCGGAGACTTTTTGCTGAATTGGTATTATTTTTCATCGTTATGACTTGTTTGGTATGTTCACTGACAATAAAATGTATCAAGATTGAACGGAAATGGGGGCTTGAGATTTGGAAATGGTGCTTAATGGTAATGGTAACCTTTTGTAGCCGCTTAGTTTCAGGTTGGGTGACGAGTTTTGCCGTCTTCTTAATCGAACGCAATTTCATGCTTCAAGAAAAGGTACTCTAGTTTGTTTAATCGAACAGCATCAGAAACTGTATGTGGTTGGGTCTTGTGCTTCTTGCATGGACTTGCATCTTCAATGAGAAACTTCACAAGAAAAACAAGATGCTTGAGAAGGTGTTTCGAGCATTGGTGGCCGTGTCACTTGGTGCAACAATTTGGCTAATCAAGATTGTGTTAGTCAAAGTGTTGGCCTCATCTTTTCATGTTACCACATACTTTAATAGAATGAAGGAGAGTGTGTTCCATCACTACATTTTGGAAACACTATCAGGACCACCAAAAATGGAGGGATTACTGGCGAATGATGAAGAAAAAAAACATTAAAAAAAAAAGAGAAAACCTAAGTCTAACTTGAGTGGATCTAAGTCATTGCCGGCCAATTGGGAGGAGGGAAGTGGAAGGAAGTGAGGAATGTCTACAAGTCGAAGAGGTTTAGGTCGAGAGAAATTGACATGGAGAAGCTGAGGAAGCTGAGCATGGAGACGACAGCATCAACTTGGAGTATGAAGAGGCTGGTGAGCTACATCAAGTCTTCAGGTTCGTCAACAATTTCAAAGACTGACAATTATTTTGGAAAAGGCAGAATCGGAGATTACAAGTGAATGGGAAGCTAGAAATTCTGCCCAAAATTATCTTCAAGAACACA
Source organism: Citrus medica (assembly GCA_002013955.2). Taxonomy (NCBI): domain Eukaryota; kingdom Viridiplantae; phylum Streptophyta; class Magnoliopsida; order Sapindales; family Rutaceae; genus Citrus; species Citrus medica. The sequence continues at coordinate 159,746 of MKYO02027374.1, read as the reverse complement.
GCCAAACCCAGTGCCAGGTAATTTATTTCTCCATCTCTGTTTCCGCCTTTTTATGTGTGTGGTGTGGTGTGTGTGTGTGCATATAGAGCTTTCTTAGAATTTATTAAAATTCAGAATATATATATATATATATATGAACGATGGTTCCCATATCTTAAAATTATTACACCATATGGTGTATACATTGCATATTCTATCACATTATTGCATCATATGGTGTAATGACATTCTCCTACTTTATTGTGCAACGGCACCACGTGACAAACTGTCATTGGTGGTGTTGCTTTGAAAGTCTTGTGTGGTCCAATTAGTTAAGTGGTGCATACTATACAAACGTGTAATCATAGGATATGGTCCAAATATCATTGCTCTGATACTAATAATATATGGTCCAAACCAAAAGCATGAGAAAGACATTTGTGGGGGTCCGACTCATCATTTAGTTTATTTATTGTACGGAGTTATCCTTCCAACTTTAAATGGTTCTATTGCGTTCATTGGTCATGCATTCGTCACAAAAGAAAATTCCACTCTCTTATGTGAGTTTTAAGGATGTTTTATGTACCATGTCTATTTATAACACAAACATATATATATATGTTGAACTGAGTGTGTGTAGTAAATAACATTTGGGGTAACAATGACTACAAAATAAACAAAAGAATCACTTGAAAAAAAAAAAGTGAGGATCTATCTTGTGGCTCTGGCTATATTGCCCTTAAAGACCTTAATTGTTGAGACTTTTCTAAGTGTGTCAACATGAAAAATGAACATATTAATCACTTAAAAAAGTTGTCTTTAAACCCAACTTATAAAATAAAATCACTATTTTTCAAGCAAAAATAGTTAATATTACTTAGCTAATCATTCTAAGGATTGAAAGTCTTTATTTTTTAAAATATAGATTTGGGATTTACAACGTTGCAAAATTCTTTAACAATATTGTAAGCTGCTAAAAAATTATTTTTTATCATTGTGAAGGTCTTTTACAAATGTTGTAAAATTTTGAATCCATACTTTAAACAACGGGAACATCCGCATTAGAAAATGGCTCAAATATTATCTATCAATTAATTAATAGATTCCACATTAATTAGGTTTTCTAATATACTTCCAAACTTAATTGTATGTATATATTAATATTACCGAATTTATAGATACTCTTTTACATCATCATCATCATTATTATTATTATTATTATTATTATTATTATTATTATTATTGCAGGTATATTGAAGAGGAATATTTAGGGTCCGTTTGGTATAACTTCTTGAGTAAAATTTCTACAAGTAGAGATTTTGATTAAAAAAAAAAAAATTGTTGGGTGTTTGTTGTCAATTAAAAAAGTTGTTTGGAGCCACTAGACTGTTTGTCTCCACAATATTAAAAGTGTTTCTGTGGAGTCAAATTATCAAAAAGTATAACTGAGAGAACTTACTTTTAAATGATAAATTTAGACAAATCATGATATTTCTTATCTAATATCCTCATTTTACACAAAAATTTAAAATAAACTTCAATTAAAATTTAAATAATCCTTCATAATTCAAAATTGCAATAATAAACTTTATCAATAAGCACCAAAACTTTCAATTAAAAAGTTTAAACCAAACTTCAAAAATCAAAACAAATCCTTGCAAACAATGAAAATGTTAACAATGCATAAGAAGAGTGGCAATTTGATCACACTCTCGGTCCATAATATATATACTGATTTGTGTGGACCACATGCCCATGTGAAACATTAAACAATAGTAAAGTAAATTAATAAGGTGAAAAAGTAACTAAAAAGTGACTGTAGAGTGAAGAGAATAAACAATTCATTTTATGAAAAAAAAAAAGCATGAGAGACAAAAACAACAATAAAGAAAGCATGAGAAAAACTAAAAAATGTGTCTACTGAAGCTTCACAAAAAATGATGGCAAGTGAAGAAATCTTTGTTGTGTAGGGTTTTATATATACATTAGGGTTTTTTGGAGCTAGTGAATTATTTTTAGGGTATTTTTAGAATTTTACATTTTTAAAGCTCCAAAACTCTAATTGAAGAAGCCCAAATTTTGAGCTTCTCCAAATGGAAGTAAAATGACTTTTTTACATTCCAAAACCTCTACTACAAATGCAACTAAATAACTCAATATTTTTTCAAAAGAGTAAAAAACTCTTTGGGCTAGTAGAGAAGCCGCTTCAACCAAACGTAGCCTTAATGAGATTCTTTAAGAGGGTTGAGGTTCATAGCATATTTCCACTCTTCGAAGGAGCCCTTGAGATCGGAAGGGTTACAAAACATTTATTCAGAAATTGGGCGGTATGTATTACCTTTTTTGTTTACCAATTAATTTTGTTATCAATTATATAATATAAATATTACATCTATAAATTTTTCCTTTATTTACTTCAATTTATGTTCTTAAAACACAAGTTAACAAGATCTTGTAAAAAAATAAAAAGAAAGAAAAATGCTTGAGAATACTGATATATTGCTGACAGAAACACTAAGTTAATTAAAACTTGTGCCGTTTTATCTTATTTCTGTCAACAATTTGTCAAATTTTATAAGTGAACACCGTTGTTCATAAAATAATAATTTTTTTTCCCCTAAATGGGCAGGTTCGAGCTAATTATTTCGAAAGAAAATCACTAGCACACTCGTGATGGTGATAATAATAGTGGTATCTCTCTTAGTGATGAAGGTTGCAACAACACAAGTTGTATTTTCCGTATTAACACAACTAGTTCTTGTGGGGTTCATGTTCTAAAACACTTGCAAGATGGTCTTTGAATCCATTGTCTTCATCTTCACTTTTGACATTGGAGATCGCTGCGTCGTCGATGGTGTCCAGGTAATTAATTAGAGAAAAATGATATTTGAACACTTCAAAGAAACTAGGATGACAGAAAGATCAACACTGTACATGAAAAGTATCATTTTGGTATGTTACAGTGTTAGTGTTCAGTGAACAACGAACAATGTTCAGTAACACCATTTCTGCCATTGTCTTAGTTCTCAAATATCAGTGCTCCTAAATAAGTAGTTATTTAATTTCTCTTTATCTTAAATTCTAACCTGATGCATTCATTGAGAGTATATATGTAGATGGTTAATGGTGTCCGGGTAGTTTATTTACTTTTAATAAATTTATTTATTTCCCTTTAAATCAAGATTCTAACTTAGTGGATTATTTGATCATAATATAGATGGTTGTTTCCGAATGCATTCTTGCTCACAAAAACAAAAAGCAATTTTTGCGGACCAGAAATGAGTGATAGTATTGACCTCACCGTTGATATTTCCACTTCAATGCAGACTATCATTGCTCTTAAGAAGGCCATACAAGTGTACGTTGATTAACTTTTCCCTTCAATTTTTGAGTTTTCCTCTTACTCTACTCCTACAGCTTTTATAATACATTGTTACTTATTTGACGTCAAGATTTAAAAAGAAAAGGTGTTTGATGCGTGGGATGAATTTTTCCTCAGAAAGTTGACATGGGGTAACTGGTAAAACCCAAAAAGTGCATGGGGAAAAGTGTCATTTTCCCTTAGTTACTCATTAATGTTTAGATGACACTGATGCGTCTATGCACTCTTCATGAATAAATGCAGGCATATTGAGAGCAAACCATTGCAACCCTAAGCATTCAGTGACAGTGAAAGAGATAGCTGAGCTGAACAAGATGAGGATGCGCCTGGGCGTGCAACATACAATCAATCACCAGACCTGTGCAGAAAGGAGTATTAGGACATCAGAGATCATCCTCGAGCTCAAAAAGATTTTCGAGAACCTAGGCATCAAGTGTCATCTTCCTCCTCAGGAAATACACATCACCCAGCTCAACCTCAACAATTGGATTATGCCATCACACTCTTTTAAGGGAGGGCAAATCCTTAGCAGTTCTTATACTGTCTGTGTGTTGCTTTCAATAATTCAATGTTGAGGATATCCAATTAAGTGATTCCTCCAGCTTTCATTTGCTCGGTTGTTGTAATAAGATTTGTAGTACGGTAACAATCAGGTGCACTACCGAATCTTAATTTGCTATATTCAAGAATGAGCATCAAAAGTAGCCACTCGGCCAAGGCCTAATGGTCAGGGCTGCTGCCCTACAACTTAGAAGACAACGAATCCCCACAAAGTATTTGTGGAGATATTTCCTTCCTCAATTAAATTTGAGTGAAAACAATCTTATTCCTTACTCAAGTATGAGTAGACATTCTTCGAATATTTATGAGGGTTAAAATCTGAACAGCGCTCCATTAACATTGATGTAAGTTAGTCTCAATAATAGTCTGATTTGTAAATATCAATATACTCTCATATAATATGAGTTGTAATTTGAGCAATAAACTCGTGTAATAAAAAAAAAACGAGCATCAAAAGTAAATTAAATAGTTGATTTGGTGGGTTATAAAATGATGTTGAGCAACCACGCACCACTATAACTCAACCATATTTTTACATTGCAATATAAAATCTGATAGGACTACAAATGCATGAAGTTGTAACATAATTCAAAAGGTTGGCCGAGCCTTAGCTCATGAACTACACCCACAAATAATTTGGATTTACGAAGAAATATTGACCATTGCAATGAACTTGTGGGACTCGATCTCTTGCTTAGAGGCACTGAATTACGCCGAGTGTATCGCAAAAATTAATCGGGCACTACCATCTTTTTTTTGGCAGTACTAAAATCAATATTCAACCAGTCCCAAATTTTGAAGTCAATGATTGAGAATCAATCAGCATGCCTTCACACTACTTCATTGAAATCATTACCATGGGACTCAGGCATATATCATACCCTCTAGTGAAGAAATAAATTTGAGACCACCACCAAAGCCTCTTAAAATTGGAAACTACCTAATAACAATCAAGAAGAAGCATCTATGATCTACGGGTGCTGATGGTTGATTAAATCTCCTATAGTTGTACACGAGATCAGGGATCCATCTCCACTCTTGTAAGTGAAGAATCAATTTGGTTACCATTATGATGCTACCATAGAAAGAAGCAGGATTCATCGAAATATGTTAATAAGTCATGCGCGACAAAAGCAACACAACCATTTATTTAAGGAACAAACACAACAAATCAAACTGGAAAACCCATCACAGTAAACAAGGCAACCGTTAGGTAAAGCTAGTAAACTCAAAGCATGTAGTAAATCCACAAACACACCGGTTAATATTATTATGGCACTAACACATTCCACACGATCCCATTATTGTTAGACCCTCAGAAAAGTGACCTTATTTATCCCACAACTTTCCTGGAATAAGTTCTGCCAGGCTGCATCTGTTGAGTTGGTCTGAGAAACAAGTCTCCTGAATCACCACTCCAATGTACTCCAGTTTTCATAGCAGGCGGCTTCAGATGCTCCACAGACTGCCTACGAGAAGCTATTGACATGTTTGCCAACTTCTCAGCTGTATCTGAAACTCCACGTGCAGTTCTACCTTTGTTGAAGATGGCTGCCAAAGAATACAAAACATTGGCTCCTCTCACTTAGTCAATCATTTATAAACAAAGCTATGAAAACGTAACTCTCAATTGGAAACAAATTACACACAATCGAGACGAAACAAAAACAAGAAAACCGAAGTCCATTAATTCACCTGAAACAAGAGACTTACTTGGACTCTTCCTCCCTGCTGGGCGATACCTTGGTTGTTTGGCAGAATTGTTCAATGACTTATCATTCTTATTAGCATCCTTTGGGAACCAACAGGAAAAAGAAATTACAATAAAAAACTATTTATTCAGCAATTATTCAGTAATGAGTTGCTCATATTAAACCGCACCAACCAAAAAAAAATGAAACAAAAGAGAATCAGTTTACTTTGCTCATGCATGGATGGTTTTTCCTAATACATTGAATCCTAGGGAAAACCATAGTTGTGACTTGTGAGCATATACAATCCAATACAGCATAGCCAAAACCAACAGCAAGGCATAAATAATGAATGCCAGATGGTCAAAATCCAAATACACACACACGCACATATATAATTGAATGAGAAAGTAGGTTGATAGAAATTTGTTGGAAAAAAACTAAAGCCAGCTACAATACTTTTATAGGTAACATTGACACACTCAAATCTAAAAATCCCATTTCTATCCTAATATACTTTGTCCCTTTTCAAAAGCAACCTTGACTTATTTTAGAAGCTCCTGCCATATTATCAAATAAGAACTTCTGGAATCTTCTCCAAAGACCCATATTTTGTTTCTAGCGTTCAGTATTATTCCAAGTAAATAATGTATTCCAGATTGTCAAAACCCAGATATTAAAATATATACAAGTACATTGATAACAAGTGTTATAATTGATGCAAAAGTAAGTTGATAGAAGCTTGTTGAAGAAAACGTAAGCCAGGATACAATACTACGATAATGACATAATAGGAAAATTAAAAATTTCATTACCTATTCTAATACGTTAATCCAGTGTCCCTTCTCAAAAACAACCCTTAACTTATTTTTAGAAACTCCAGCCATATACATAAGCACTATTAGGAGTTTCTCCAAACACCATTATGGTCCAAAATCACAAAAGAGGTTGAGCTTTAGAAATTCAAAAACAATAACAAATAGGGTCTAAGCCTAACATTCTTCTATTGAATTTTTTTTACAGGATTATAGGCACTATAAACAAAGACACTCACCCGAAAAAAAAAAAAAAAACCACCAATAAAATGCTTAAAAGTATTCTTCAGCGAGAATACCTCCACTAACATAGCACATGCATGTGTAGGGGCCAGCACACACACACATATATACAACAAATCAGAATTTAAGAGGAAAAAAAAAGGCAGCAGCAACTACTGGAGAAAAGGAATCCTAAAACAACAAAGATTGGTCCCAGACTCACCTGGTTCTGATTAGCCATTTCCAGCTTCCGTTGCACACCTGAAAGTACATTTAATATGAAATGAGTCCTAAATACAACGAACAGATAATGCAGGCCAATATATTTCCCTTTTATATTACAGAAATGAGAAGTCATCTTAATTAGACTCAGCCCTGTGATCAATTTCCAGGCTAGCAATTTCTTTTTCTCTCTGATTCCTCCAAGTAATTGTAGGCATCTTCTAGTAAAACATAACTCATGTTTTAAAACTTCTATAACTTTGTGCATATATATGAGAAATAAATATCATGAATAGAACAATAAATTGTCTGAGCCACAATAAATGTATAACCCTCAATGTGACAAAGAAAAAGCTCAATCCAGGAAACCAGATAACATCACCTGTATTTATATGAGCATTTAACTTTGGTGAAGGAAAACTGCTAACAGGCTTTGAATTAGAAAAAGCCCCAGAAAACCTCTTAGCACCTTGCTGCTCCAATGCTCCCTTTGTCCCAGCTGCAACAGTGCACATAACTTTGGTTACCATACCATCCATATTAGTGGTGGAAAAACAATTCCAAAACTTCTATTCATAATCGATTTGTCAGGAAAGAATAATTAGCATAAAAAGACAAACCAGATGGAGGTGTTCTTGCAACAGCTGCTCTGGGACGGAGAGATGGTGGAACGTAAAAGCAACTCTGCAAAACCAAGAGGAAATTGATAAACTAACATTCGACACATCGCCAACTCAAAGAAACCTAATCATGCAAAAGGTTCAATGCACCTAAAAAGTAATACTGAAGTATAAACCTGGAAAAAAGGATGTTGCAATGCCTCTGCAGCTGTTGGCCTCTTGGAGGGATCCCATGAGCAAAGTGACTAAAAAATTGAATGGGAACAAAAAGATGAGTCACAGATCAAGTATGTTGCCAGATAACAAAACCCTCTTCAAATTCCAACAAAGAAAAGAACAATAGAAAAATTCAGTCTAACTAAAGCACAATAGAAAGTTAAAATCCTATTCTGGAATAATTAAATGCATTAGTGCAACGATGGTGCTGGAATGTGATCAATACTTTGAATGCATGTAGTACAATAATGGTCTTTGAATGTGCTCAATACAGACTGATACTTACAGCAATCAGGCTGACTGCATCCTTATTAGCCGATGGCATTAAAACAGAAAGAGGGACACCAACCAACTGCAATGTCAATTCACACAAAATGTCACTAACAATTTGGTCATTACCATCAATAGTTTATAATAATTTGAACAGAAACAAAATAAAGAAAACTAAATATCAATACTAAATAAGATGCTTCCATATTTCACTTAAACACATCACGCATTCACTCATTTCCAAGGATAGCACTTTGAACACTGAACAATCTTTTTTGACTGACCTGTGGGAACTTGTAGTTAATAGCTCTGGCAAGAAGAAGTCCATCAGCCCAAGAATCCTGAGTTGGAGTGCCTATTACACTGCATATTTTGTATATTTCATCTGCTTCGCTGCAAACACAATAATGAGAGGAAAAGAAAATTATCAATACCAGCAATTGCTTGCTAGCCAATTAATAAAAATATGATAAGTAATTAATAAAAATATAGAAAGTAATAATCAAACTCCAAACAAAAACTGTAATCGTACAAACATAAAAAATTCTCTATACCAAATAACTTTACAGAAATAATTTTCAGTCCCTATCCAGTTCCAGATTCTCATTTATTGTGACCAAATAAATTGCCTTCCAAACAAAAACTGTAATCGTACAAACATAAAAAATTCTCTATACCAAACAACTTTACAGAAATAATTTTCAGTCCCTATCCAGTTCCAGATTCTCATTTATTGTGACCAAATAAAAAAAATGATATACAGTCACCATTGAATGCAATATATTTGTTAATTGAAGGAAGGAGAAGAGGAATATTCTTCCACCAAAACACTTAACAAACCAAATCTCAGCAACATACTTTGGCAATCATTATACAACTAACAACAATGTTTACCACCAAGTAGATGTCTTGTTTATTGATGTAACAAGGGAAATGAAACATAAGACTTGAGTATGGAACTATTACATACCTGGTACCCGGAAAGAGAGGGCGGAGAGTGATCAACTCAGCCATGATAGCACCCATTGCCCACATATCTAAAAACACAGTAAGTTTGTATGAGCAATCAAACAGAAAGATTTGGTAACATATAATTACAATAAGCCATTCTCGAAGAGCACTGACCAACTTTAGAGCTATACAGGTATGACTGGAGCAGCACTTCAGGAGCTCGATACCTGACACAATAAAATTTTAAGAAGTTGACAAAACACATACAACATAGAAAACAAAAAAGCAAGGGAAGGGGGAAGCAAGAAGAGCCTAAAGAAACATACCATCGTGTTGAGACATACTCCGTGAACGGTGGACGTGAATTAATTTCACGCGCAAGACCAAAATCAGCAATTTTAATTGTGTCTTTTGAAACAAGCAAGTTCTCTGCAAAGAAAAGAGAAGAAAATTAGCTTCAAGTCTAAAAAAATGAATGTAAGCTCTGGGAACATTAGAAAAGACAATTTGTATTTTGAACAAAGCAACATCATCTTACAGTAATAAAAAGATATAAACACTATTAGATTACACCTCACAAAGATATCAATGATATGAGATAAAGATTTCATTGAGCCTAAGCACAAAAATATTCATTCAACTAGGTCTTCATTTACCACTAGAAATAGCCATAACTGAATTAAGGAAGAGAAAGACCAAGAAAAGGATACTGGTCATTCGAAAAACATGATGAGCAAAAGGTACATTTACTAGACTGCCAAATTTCTTCAGTGTACAAAACACAGACATCGGCATCTCTTCATGATTCATAACAGACTATCTTAGACAGTCAATTGGTCATGAATGCTAAAACATAAGAATTACCAGGCTTAAGGTCACGATGAAAATATCCCCGCTGATGCATGTAAGCCAGACCTTGGAAAACTTGGAAACACCAATTTCTGACTTCAGCTTCAGAGAAAGACTTCTCTCTGTCTTTCATAAGTTGGTAAAGGTTACATTCCTGGGCAATGAAAGGGTGAATCGACAAATTGTAATGGGTCCCCATGCATAACACAACAAATCAATAAAATAAGAATTAAAAACATAATAACCCATTTACCATGTATTCAAAAACAAAGTACAAGGTATCATTTTCCCGGATGACTTCCTTAAGCTTCACAATGTTTGGATGACTCATTTTCCGTAGCGACTGCCATAAGAAGCAAACGTTATACCAATGACACAATTAAGTTATTGGGCATTTTAATCTTAACAGGCAAATCATTATACCTTAACTTCTCTCAAATTGACACACTCCTCCCAGGAATAATATTTTTTCTTCATTTTTTTAATTGCAACCTGTCAAAATACAAAGTTGATTTAAAAATGCACTAATGAAGCCTGCCCATTTAAGAGCAACATATTTCTTCAACTAAGAGGTGATGGAAACTCCAAGTATACTTACAACTTCACCAGACTGCTTACTAATAGCTCGCCAGACACTCCCAAATGTTCCATCACCAACTTCCTTAATTAACTTGTACCTATATTAGGCAACAGAGGAAAATAATCATACAGAGAACTAACAAAGCCAGCATAGAAACATAGAACATTCAAGTGCCAAAGAAACCCACTCACCTTTCCATTTTTCTTGTGGAACAGAAACAGCTCTTTCTTTATTCAAGAAAAGTGTAAGAACCTTTGAAGTTATATGACATTTATTCTACCAAGATAATTGCTAGAAAAAACTGTTAAATTTAAACAAAATGTTCCACTGGTCCAGCTGAGTCCAACATTAATTTTGCGTAGCTATATGCGAGAGAACAAACCAAGAAGTTTTCTGATGGACGAGCTTTGCAGCTTTATTGTTTCCTAAATCAAGATCTTCACAATCGTACCAACTGACAGAATGAAGGAAAAGTAGCATTCCATAAAGCATATTGACACAAACCAACAGACCAAACTAATACGATTGCTCCAGCCAACAGAAGGATCCAAAGTGCATGAAGCCGACAGCCGAAGGTTCAAAAACTAAAGAACAGATAACTCATCTAAACTAGAAAGAAAGTAGCAAAATCTACAGTAAATAGATATCCTGTCTTTCTAATGGATACCCATCAGGATCAACAACGGAATGATATCTAAGACCTACAGTCTGCAAAGTTTTGATGGAATTACTTCACTAAAGCAAACTTCTCATACACTTGCAGACCTCAACCCTGCATGGCAATGAAAAAAAAAAGCACAAAAGTTAGAGAACCATAAACAAATTTGAATAATAGATAAACGTGCAAAAATAACAAAAATGTGCACTACAAGCTGTTACCCAGAAGACGTCTTGTTCAAAATATAAGCTGGATGTTGTATCACCAATGCACTACCAAGCAAAATTCTATTAGAGCATGCACAGCAGAATGAAGGCTAAAGAGCAAATGACATGATGCTTACTTGTAGAAGTGCACAAAAGATCCAACACCTATCTCAGAAAGTTTTTGCATTACGCCTCCTATTCTGATCATACAGGATCCGAGCACTAGGTGCTATTGACAAAGGACACCAAAAGAAAACCTCCAAGGACAACAAACCGCCAGTCCAGCACTTCCTGGAATGAAAAAGCTCGATACCGGAAGTAATTTGACCAGATGTACACTTGCTCCATATCTCAGAAAACAAAAGAAATTGTTCAGCTTAGATCCAAGTCCAGTAAAACCTGGTGGCAAAATCACAAAAAGAATAATGAGAGACTTAAAAAACCCATCCATGTAAAACAGAATGCCTACGTTACAGCAAGACATAATAAGGTAAAGGACACATTCAAAGTTTTAATGCAAATGACATCAAATCAAGGATATCCTACAAGAAATGTTTCAACAGTAGAACAATTTACCTAAAATTCAGTAGTTGTAGTCTTTGATATTCAAAGCATTGTCATCCAACAACTAAAACAACACTAACACAAAATGCTACACCTTAAAAATTACTAAATATGATGAAACCGAGATCCAATATGCAAGATATTACAAAAGAGCAAGAAACCGGCAATTCCTGTGAAATTAAGAGACCGGCCATCAAAACAGTGAAACAGAAGATTGATAAGCACAAGCAGAATAGCACGACAGATCAATTTGCTCAGCAATTCAGATGAAAAAATAAATTATAATATTCTCAAAATCAATTTCTAAATCCATCCTTACAATTAAACAGTCTTGGATAACCGTTCAAGTCAGATTCATACTCATAAATCACAACTCCACATATCTGCAGGCGACACAAATTGAAATGCTAAATATAACAATAATAGTAATAATAATAATTCGACTGCATCCAATTAATCGAATGCTTCGAATCGCAAACGCGACATCAAACCCTAAAGAAAACGGAAATAACCTCAGAAAACGAAAAAGAAACGAAGAAACTCTAAATAATCAGTTCAAAACAGATGAGAATTGAAAGAACGGCGAGAGATCCAATCGAATCAAGATCAGATCCGATTTGAGAAGAAACGAAAACGAAATCAAATCTGAAGAAAACATATATGTAATTCAAATAAAAGGAAAAAGGGAAAAGATAGTTATTAAAAAAATTTTAAAAAAAACCTGAAATGCAAAGCGGCAAAAGCACCGTCGCGGAGGACGGAAGGAGGTGGAATCCAGAGCTTCTCTCTCTATTTGTGTTTCAACCAAACACCACTCGCTTCTCTTTTTCCTTTTTTCCTTTTTTATTCCCCTTTTTTTCTGTTTCTCTCTTAACCTAATTAGTAAAAATATCTCCTCTTTCTCTAAATATATCTCCCTATTTTGGTATTTATATGTGCCTGCCAACGTTTTATTTATTTTATCTTTTTTTTTCACCATTTTTGATTAATTAATTAAATAATTAAATCGACCCGACCTAACAGACATTGACAACTTTCTTTGTTTTTTTCCAACTCTCCCAGTCTCCCTCCTTAGCCCTTGTACATCACGCCACGGTAAAAAACCAAAATTCTTCGTCGTCACGTGACTCAGTTTTCCGCTCGGTTTTTTATTTTATTTTTTAATTTCAATGAACTAAGGAAAAAAAATCGTAAGCTACAAAGTAAATGGGATGGAAATCTTTCATCTATACAATAGAATCAGGATAGCATAAAGTAAATTTTGTTAAAATCGTAAGATAAAAAGAGACTCTATTATTAATTGCATCAATTTTTTTATAATTATTGGATTCAATAGTAGTATTTTGATTATTGTTGATATTAGTATTCATATCAAACTGAAACTTTCATATTGCCCTTATTTTTAAGAAAAAAAATTAAGAATTCTCCAATCATTCCAAAAATAAAAAGTTGAAACAATTGAGATTTTCTTAAAAATTGGATGTAGTTACTAATTTATCAGTTGGCATGTACATAATGAAAATTTCGATTCTATGAGCTTTACATTAAAATATAAGCTACCTAAATACAAATCCTTGAAACATGAAGGATGCGAAAATCTTGTTCTAACATAAACAATACAAGTGTTGAACTTTAGTTATAAGATAAACTAACTCAATACAACTAATGGTCTGACGTAAAATTAACTGAATAATATGTGAAGAATTCAACTCAACCATCAAAATGACGCAACTAAAATTTAGTTAAACAATTGTAGAGAATTTTTACTTTTCTAATAGTCATAGAAACTACTTTTAGTATATATAAACCAGTCGTTAATTTATGTGTCCAAATATAATTTGTCACATCTTTAAAAAAATAAAAATAGAAGAGGTTTTTAAATAAGCTATTAGCGATTAAACCAATTCACCCGTGTAATTTTTCATAGCCATTCACATTTCAAATGGAAACAATCAAACACCAAACCGGTTGTTACGGCCTTACAGGCGTGGGATTATTATATTATTGAAAACATAGTTAAGAATTTAGTTTGGTGGGTGGCAAGTGGCAAATAAAGATTCCATATCTTATCTTGATATCTTCAACCTCTTAATTGTTGTTTGCTTGAGAAATAAAAAAAAAAAAAAGAATATTCGGTGAGTGGTGACGGGTGAGGTGTTGAGATTTGGTCCTTTAAGGCGGCGCCAAGAGTCCATCAATGCTCCTTGTTTGTTTTATCCGAGTGACACAAAAAGCAGTTCACCCTAAATAACATCTCCAATCTTTAAATAAAATATTAATATTAAATTTTTTAAATAAAATTTATTTTTTCACTCTTTAATATCATTGAGTAAATTTTTTTATCTTTTATTAATATTTTATTATCATTTATTAAAAGATAAGATTATAATATTTATATTTTTTTAAAAACATAACAGTAATTCAATTTAATAATAGAAATTTTTAATTAAAATAATGTTAACTTATTCTTATTTAATAAGTCTTTTAGAAAAGATTATATTTTTCTATTCATTTATTTACCACATCATTAAATAAATTGATATTTAAAGAATAAAATCTAAAAAATCTTTTGATGATACTCTAAGTATCGTAAATAACAAAAAAGGATAATTACATTTTTATTTCCGAAAGTATATTCACCTTAATCATCATTTTCGTATAATTTAAAAAAAGGAGTAAACAAAAGATATTGAATATAAAAAAATAAATAAATAAATCAAAGGGTTTTCGCTAATGATCAATGATTATGTCATTTTTTTTGTATTTAACAGTCTAATGTTTATTTATTAAGAATTAATATTGAAAAAAAAAATCAAACAAATAAAATACTGAGGATTGTTGCTCAAGCAACGCCGAGTTGATGCACGAACCAGAGATTGGTTGGTCGGAGCAATGAAAATTGCTGCCCACGCAAGACTAGTAGATGCAAAAAGTTTATGTAGCAACTTCCCTTCAAGTTTATGATTCTTGGCTTTTGTATCAAGTATCATTAACTTAGCTTTAGAATCTGTATGAAGCAAGCAAGTTGCTTTCTTCATATTCTTGTGCTGTTGCAATATGCTTTAATAAATAACCAATTAACCGGTAAAGAGAACATGATAATTATGAAAAAGATTATTTACCTATACAACCAACCAGTAAAGAGAAATAATGGGCTTGTCACTGAGGGTCGTGCTCTTATGTCGACGCATTAACAAATAGCAGGTGTCTCTTTGACAAGGCTTAGGGCATTTCGAGAAGAGAGAGAAGCTGTAATTTCGGGTGCTTTTCAGATAGCGAATGGCAGCAACATTGTATGCTAAAATGTGTCACAAATGCCTTGTAAATATCTGACACTGAAGAGTTTAGGGTTCATTGATCATTCAAAATGCTCGCTGATAGAGTCTATACAGGAGAAGATCTTGGCCCCTTAGATGTTTCCTATTAATTCTACCAATATTTCTTAATAATTAAAAATTTTGTACTTTCTTGCTAGTTCGGTTTGAAAATTTGTATAAAAAGCTATGTGCTGTGGTAGATATCTATCCATTTCAGCTTAGCTAATTAACACCAGCATCTTGGAAGACTTTAACTAATCAGGCCAGTTACCTTTATCACCTATAAAGAACACAGCTAATCAGACCAGTTAATTAAGTTACTTATAAACCCATAGCTAATTAGCTAAAACATGATTGTATATACGTGGCTAATTTTTATTGGTTGGGATAACTTATAAATAGGCCATTGGAGATTTGGAGCTTTGTATTCAATACAAGTTTTAGAATCAATTCAAATTCTCTTTTTAGTCTTATACATCCAGCTCCATTGTATTCGACGATATATATACCATTTACTTGAATTGTCAATTACTTCCTGCAACAATTGTAACACCATGTTCACATAATTTTATTTTTTCACAAACACGTGCATCATTATCTTTTGACAAGACGAATAGAATCGTCAATTGATTGATCTTACTGCGGACACCAAAAGCAAAGAATGTTTGTCTGCTGTGGGTGACGGTGGGTGGCTAAGAATTTTTCGTTTGATTTGGTAGAATTTGTTTGATTATAGAGTTTTGATCTAAAAAATAAATAAATATGTTGAAAAAAATCATGGGTTGAGTGGACTAAACGGGTCAGACCCAACCTAAACCAAATTCAAATGGACTAATAAATACAAACCAAACACAACCCAAAGAAACCCACAAAAATTATCTATAATTTGGCTTGGGTTTGGGTTAGAGTTAGATTATGAGTCTACTTTTTTTTTGGGTGTCCACACTCTTATCTATACACAAGGAAAATGAATCTCTTCTATTTCGCAAACAACAAGCTTACACAAGAAAAAAGGGAATCGACTACATAAATAGAGAGCCAAATACTCTCATAAGGTAGAAGATTACTGAGGATTGTTGCTCAAGCAACGCCGAGTTGATGCACGAACCAGAGATTGGTTGGTCGGAGCAATGAAAATTGCTGCCCACGCAAGACTAGTAGATGCAAAAAGTTTATGTAGCAACTTCCCTTCAAGTTTATGATTCTTGACTTTTGTATCAAGTATCATTAACTTAGCTTTAGAATCTGTATGAAGCAAGCAAGTTGCTTTCTTCATATCCTTGTGCTGTTGCAATATGCTTTAATAAATAACCAATTAACCGGTAAAGAGAACATGATAATTATGAAAAAGATTATTTACCTAAACAACCAACCAGTAAAGAGAAATGATGGGCTTGTCACTGAGGGTCGTGCTCTTATGTCGACGCATTAACAAACAGCAGGTGTCTCTTTGACAAGGCTTAGGGCATTTCGAGACGAGAGAGAAGGTGTAATTTCGGGTGCTTTTCAGATAGCGAATGGCAGCAACATTGTACGCTAAAATGTGTCACAAATGCCTTGTAAATATCCGACACTGAAGAGTTTAGGGTTCATTGATAATTCAAAATGCTTGCTGATAGAGTCTATACAGGAGAAGATCTTGGCCCCTTAGATGTTTCCTATTAATTCTACCAATAATTCTTAATGATTAAAAAATTTGTACTGTCTTGCTAGTTCGGTTTGAAAATTTGTATAAAAAGCTATGTGCTGTGGTAGATATCTATCCATTTCAGCTTAGCTAATTAACACCAGCATCTTGGAAGACTTTAACTAATCAGGCCAGTTACCTTTATCACCTATAAAGAACACAGCTAATCAGACCAGTTAATTAAGTTACTTATAAACCCATAGCTAATTAGCTAAAACATGATTGTATATACGTGGCTAATTTTTATTGGTTGGGATAACTTATAAATAGGCCATTGGAGATTTGGAGCTTTGTATTCAATACAAGTTTTAGAATCAATTCAAATTCTCTTTTTAGTCTTATACATCCAGCTCCATTGTATTCGACGATATATATACCATTTACTTGAATTGTCAATTACTTCCTGCAACAATTGTAACACCATGTTCACATAATTTTATTTTTTCACAAACACGTGCATCATTATCTTTTGACAAGACGAATAGAATCGTCAATTGATTGATCTTACTGCGGACACCAAAAGCAAAGAATGTTTGTCTGCTGTGGGTGACGGTGGGTGGCTAAGAATTTTTCGTTTGATTTGGTAGAATTTGTTTGATTATAGAGTTTTGATCTAAAAAATAAATAAATATGTTGAAAAAAATCATGGGTTGAGTGGACTAAACGGGTCAGACCCAACCTAAACCAAATTCAAATGGACTAATAAATACAAACCAAACACAACCCAAAGAAACCCACAAAAATTATCTATAATTTGGCTTGGGTTTGGGTTAGAGTTAGATTATGAGTCTACTTTTTTTTTGGGTGTCCACACTCTTATCTATACACAAGGAAAATGAATCTCTTCTATTTCGCAAACAACAAGCTTACACAAGAAAAAAGGGAATCGACTACATAAATAGAGAGCCAAATACTCTCATAAGGTAGAAGATCAAAAATTCTTTCAAGTTGGGAAAAGAGGAAAAAATGAACAAATGCAAGAGAGGGGTACATTTGGATATCCTGGAGAAATTTTCATCATTCCAGAAAATGGAGCAGTCACCCCCAAAGTAATAAAGAAGATGATTTGCACGTAACTGGAGTTCAAACATTGATACTGATTTTACTCATTAAACTGCTAAGAATCAAAACTGAATTTGAGTTTATATTCCGAGGACGTCCAGCTGCACCCTTTGATCAAAACTAAATTAAATCAACAAATTGATTTAGAGGTATTGAGCTTGTATTCTTTCTCTGTTCTCTTCCCACCATGTCTTTGCGTTCACTTCTCCAAATCTTTCCCGACTGTGCAAAACCACAAGGAATTACATCGAAATCAAGTAACTGTTTCACATTGTTACTAACAACATTTCAAGATTTGCGAGCATAATGCATACCTGAATCTGACGCGCCGAAGCTCCCTAGTTCCATCAGCTAGCTGTCTGATTGTAATATACACCCCAGGCTCGTCTTGCTCAACCCATTCTGCCTCTACTTCACTGGCATTGCTGACTGAAACAGAGGGCTCATCTCTAGACGAAGTTGTTGTTCGTGATGGATCCATAGAAGTTGCCTCGTATCTTGGACCACCTCCACCGTAAGTGCTTGATCCTGCATTGTAATGTGGATCAAAACCAGACGGCTTATAGTGGTTTCTTGGTGTCCATTCTCTGTTCATTGATGAAGACACTGGGCTTTCCCTTGCAGATCCCAACCTTGTGTATGTAGAATCCCTTGGCTGTTGAAGCGTCTATTTATTTGTTAGTAAACGGGTCTCCATGTAATAGTATAAATAGTATATTAAAGTTTGAACAATGGAAATTTCTTGGTCTCTCTCTATTTTGTTTCTTCGCTGGAAGAACTTAACTGAAAATTATTAGTAGAATCAATTTTTTTTTGAAATACTAATGGCCAACTGTGATTAATATACAATGGTAATAACAAAAGTTCATTTCTTTTCTTCCTAATTATTCACCTAATTTGCTTCCCAGCTAGAGTAATTTTCTAGGCATTTAGACTATATAGTCCAATTCCTTGAGAGTTAAGAAAGAAGGAGCCCATTCACTTGTGGCCATATTATGAAAATGTCAAAGAAAGAAAATTCTCAATTGTCTTCACATGGCAAGCCATATAACCATTAATCATATCATATGTCTTCTTCCATTAAGAAAAACAGAATTGAAAATTGCATAGAAGTAAGAATACATGGCTCAAATCTTTGATTATGCTAGTTCTGGAGCATCTAAAAGTGTGATTAACTCATGGGAAAACAAGTTGATAATTTAGCAAATATATCCTGAAAGTGACATAAACAACAGTTTACCTCATCTTCAGACCTTGGAGGAGTGTTAAGAGCTTGCCGATTAAATCTCTGTACATTGTAGAGCTCCATAATTCTATCATAATTCTCACCCCACCATCTCTGGGCTTGCCATTTATTGAACATGTCTCGACTTCAAAATTAAAATGCACAAGTTACATCAGTTTGCGCTTGTGCATGGTAATAGAATTTCATCAATAAGAATCTCAAGATAATTGAAGTAATATAAGGTTCTGAAGGTCCTATTACTTTCGATCTGTATTTTAAATATCTTTTATGGGCAAACTTTATTCTTACATTTTAGTGCTACAAAATGGGACCAATCAATGCAATATCATTCTGACAAAATAGTATGTCAATGCGATCAAGATAACCAATGCATGTTAACTAAAAATTGAGTTTAAACAATTCAAAGTAGACCAAGCTTTAGTCAACAAAGTTGCAGGCTTGCAGTCAAGTCCCTATTTTTTGAGAATCATACTTTTTCTTTGAGCGTCTTATAAGTAAATAACTTTTGATGTTACCCAGAAGAAATTCCAATATTTTATGAATGTTCTTATAACTAGAAGTCATTGCTATGGTTAAATTGATAAAATAAAAACATAGCTGAAAGAGGAATTTAGAGTCTAGGCTTTAGAGTCTTGAAAACAGATGATCGATTAAATACCTGAAGCGAATCCGTTTTAGATCATTTCCTCCATTAGGAAGGGATAAAAAGGTAATGTGAACACCAGGCTCGACTTGTGCCATCCACTCCTTGGGTTCATCCTCATCCTCTAGAACCACATCACATGACTGAACCGAAGCAGTATCCAAACCTCGAGGTGTCCGGTCATCACTGTATACCCCCATAAACCTTGTGTCAGATCTTCCAGTAGGATGGCGTCCAGTACTAGTAAAGTCCCATGCAGGAGTTGAACTCGAGCTCCCCCCTCCTAGATAGGGATAAGGAACCCCTTCTGAAGCCATATCATAGTCTGGATAAGGACGCTGTCCTTTCTTATAACTGCTGGAGCCCGTACAGGGTTTGCATTGCCGATAACCAGAGAATTTAATTGCCATGTCCTTGATCTGCATGGCGTAAAATTCAAGTTTGATAAATACACTAGAAAAACTGCAAAATGTGCATTGGAATGCTTGCGCACAATGCAAGAAATTAATGGCTTTTAGAATGTATTGATAAAGGCTAACAATATGGAAAATCATATTGAAACAGAACATATATAAAGAGATAGAGTGAAGCGCTAGAGTGAGGGTAAATATTCATTCAAAAATGGTATTCTTACTTAGAGTAAAATCTCTGTTTGAACATGAAAATTTTCAAACGAGCTGAAAGGGAATTCCATTTATGCATAAATAAGAACACAATTCTACAAAATATTCTGAGTCCAGCAAGTATTAGTACATGCATGCTATATCTATAAACTAAGTGTTTTTACCCAATCGAGGTGCCCTGTTCTAAATAGTAACTCTCTTTCACGTTGGGAATCAGCCAAATTTCTGTGGGATCGGTCCATGATCTATTAGCATTTGCCTACATGCATACATTCCATATGCGCACTTTCGTGTTTGTGTGTGTGTTTCTATCATAATAAAGAATGGCCGGTTTTCTAATTCTCCAATGTGAGGATCCTTGGACTAGAGGTCAAGTTGCATTACGGCTAGACAAGCATTAAAGTGGTTACTTGCAATGAAGGCCACTATTGATAAGGTACCTCCTTTATAACCTCCCACAAAAGAGACCCTGGTTCAGTCTTAGGCTGCATAATTAGAATATTTGGAGCTTTGAACCTAAGCCCAACAAAGGTTAAATGAGAAATGATTAGGGATAAATTCCCATAATCTGGATTAGTGTCAAAAACACCCCCATAAATTCTTTGAAAATCAACAAAAGCTCCCCTCTGTGAGATTCAGTGCTCTTTATGGATATTTTAACTATTTAAATATGACATTTTCTACAGATTTATGCAAGGAGGCAAGGGTTAAATAACATTTCAAAAAATCATTTTCACTGCAGGGTGTATCTGATTAATTACGAAACCTACATAATATTTTTGACATTAGCTCAAACTATAGGACCCCCAAAAAAACAAAAACACACAGGTTGTAAATTTCTTTTTTTTTTTGGGAAAAAGGAGAGACAACATTAGGAAAAAGAGAGCCGGTCAATCTGTCAAACCCAGTATGAAATGAATAACATAATGTACTTTTCTGCTACAATGCTGCTGCTGAGAGACCTGCTTTGGCTGTCAATTAAACCTGCTTCAGCTGTCAATTAAGCTTGCCCATTAATAGATTTTCTTTGCTTTATTTCTCTTTTCCATGCACTGCTATCGACAAGAATTCAATGGTGGGTCAGGCCAAGGACGATCTGTTCATCTTTTCCTTACTAAAACCCACCACCACCTCTCTGCTAAACGTCTTCCCAATTGCTTAGCTTGAGTCAGTAAATATGCTTTGCCAAATGCCATCCAGGCATCCACCATTACATTTTCTGTTAAGTGGAAAATGTTTCTGTCGTTTTTGAAAAAATCTAGAAAATGATTTTTGGCGTGCAGTTCTCGCCAAGATTCTTGAATCTCGATAGAGCTACTGCTGCGACTCTAGTGCCCCTACTCGGGGCACGGGCATCTACATGATGTCACACGCTATCTGGTATCTACACTGCTAAATCAATCAATGATCTTGTGGGCTCGATGAACTGAAACAACGCTAAAAAGCAAAGATGCCCTGGGGCTTGATCCATCATCATGATCATGGATTCATGATGTAAGCTAAGCTTAGGGCTCACCTAGGCTCAAATCCCACAGTATCTCATGTGTATCACGGTGACTCAGTGGTGATGAACTGATGATCATGGTCAACAGGTCAAGCATCTTCAGTAGTTAGTAGTAGTACCACTACCAAAACGTGACAGAAATATAATCAGCAAACATGCACCGGACCACACGCAAAAACTATCCCCGCATTCGAAGGGTAATGCATGGAAATAATGGAATTATATTGTTTTTTGTTTTTGTTTTTATTTACTGAAAAAGGAGGGCGTTAGTAAAATATTAAAAAAATAAATAAGAAGTACCTGCGCCGTCAGGCTTTTGACGGCTTCTTTAGTACTAGGCGTTCCACTCCCACGCGCTCCTCCTTCTACTTCCTCCCCACCTTCCGCCATTTGCTTCGTACATGCTATACACGTAAACATATCTCCCTTTTTTTCTGCACAATTAATTTAAATTTAATCTTTTAAGGCAAAATTAAATAGCATCAATGCGGATGCAACCTACTGGTAATAAACACAATTAATACCGAGTAAATGCAAAATATGGGAAGCTTTGGTTCCGAAGATGCTGCCGTATTTCGTTCAGAAAACATTCTCGGATTCAAAATGGGGCCCCTCCGGATGAAATTTGCTCAATAAAAAAAATCATTTAAAAAAATGGATATTGGTGTTGGAGAAAGACAAAAGGGAGAAGGTGTCAAAAAAAAAAAGCAAAAAGAGCTCGGGATCAGAGAAGACCAAAGAAATGTTTTAGAAAAACGATATGGGGACACAAATTCCCACTTTGAAAGTGGTCTCAAATAATCAAGATTCGCATTTCGTAAGCCGAAGTTTCTGACAAAAATATTTATTTATTTATTTTTCTCAAAAAAAAAATAATGAACGGGATGATTATGATTGATGATGGAGCAATGAAATGGGTGTCGAGAAATGAAAACAATTGATGAAAAGACAAAGAGACAAGAGAGTAATACCAACAAGGACCTCATTAACTTACTTACACTGTATTATCTCCAATACACTTTATCAAAATTTACAATGATTCAAGAGCTGCATCTAATGATTTAAAAATATTTGTTAATCAAACCCCTTTCAATTTAATTGGTGCAGCTCTTAGAATATTGTAATTTACTACAAATATTAAAGAAGAGAAGTTGAATGAAAAAGCAGCGGCGGCAGCGATAACAATACCATCATTATTATTCGAAAATGACTTACCAGGAACAAACTTGAAACACTTTTTTTTCTTTTGCCGGCCTTACTTAATTCTTTAAGGCCTCCCTCTAGCTCTTAGCTGTATCTCCTTAAAAATCTGGAGAAAAAGAGAAGAAAAAGAAACCCGAGGTTATTTGTAATAAATTGATCTTCTGTTTGGTTGCCGAGAAAGTGAAAGAATTAAAAAAAAAGAAAGAAAATAACAACAAAATTGGAAAACGAAAGACACTTATTAGTTTTACTTACTTACCTTGCCCAAATGGAGATTGGATATACAGCATTTAATTTTTGCTTCCCTCTGATTGCAGCTCCAGCTTAGCAATCATAATCCCTTTAATTTCGCTCACTAGTTATACAGCTTTAATGTCTTCTTAAAATAGACGCTTTAGTTCTAGCTAGCTGCCGAGTTAAGACGGTGAATACCCACAAAAAAAAACGCGAGAAGAAACGGGGAACAAAAGATATATCGGCGGCGATATATCGGCAGGTTAAGTGGGGAAATAAAAAGGAAAGATTCGGATACACAGACCCGGGTTTTACGTTACAAGAAGAAGAAGAGAGCATGTAGGGATTCTTGTATTTATATACAAAAGGGTAATGGATTTGACGGCGTTATTTGTTTATTCAAGTCTTAATGCTGCCTTCGCCGTTAAATTAACGGAAAACGTGTGCTTGGGATTTGTCTGTACGTGGATAGAATCCGTTTGATTGCTTATATATTTTTTATTTTTTTATTTTGTTTTGAAGAGAATAAAAGGATTGGTCTCGATTTGTGAGAACATGTGGGACCCGCCTGTCCCGGTGATTCGAGGGAAGGGATCTCTTACGTGTATTGGAAGTAGATTACGTGGCGTCACCGAATTGGATTTCAACGTTATGCGGGAGAAAAACGATGACTTGGATTTGCTTGTGATCGTCAGAGTTTTGGCCGTGAGGGGTTAGGAACAATCACATCAAAAGTTTTATGTTTGGGTTGGTGAAATATTTTAATACAATTTATTCGTTTATTTTTTTGTCACCAATCACAAATATTTTGTTTATTTTGCCCTCCAGCGGAATTTTGTTTATTTATAGAAACATATAATCGTGAGAACAAGATTTATAGTAAGTCTTCTTCTTTTTTTTTTTCTTTTTTTGATACAAGATTTATATTAAGTTACTTATGAGAAGAAACGAATTGTCACCCTCAAGAGACCCTGCCACCAGGCAACAAAGCCTTAAAGGTGCTCAAACTCAAAGCTTAGATAACCTATGTTATTGCTAATCATGATTAACACTTCAAAAGACAACAATATTGAATGGAGTATGGAAAGTTTAACATTATCTACAATTTTTTTTTAAAAAAAAAAACCAATGTGACTCTAAAATAATCGTTGAAGTTTCTTTGAATGGAGTATGGAAAGTTTAACATTATCTACAATTTTTTTTTTTAAAAAAAAACCAATGTGACTCTAAAATAATCGTTGAAGTTTTGTTATTCTCAAAAATAATTACACGTAGTCTTTTTCGAGACATATATACTGTCTTTTTATGTTATAAAAATTACATATATTATAAAAATTTATCAAAAAAAGAGGGATAACGTGTCTCGAAACAAATTCAAATGACAATTTACAAAAATAAAAAAGCTCCCATGATTATTTCGTTAAGTCGAATTAGCATAAGTAATTTTGTTCGGGTTTTGTGCTACAAGCTAAGTGGTGAAATTGGAGACCAATTACAGAACCCAGTAGGCTTGTGATTTTGGATACAATAAATAGATCGTTTTCAGCTGTAAAACTTTTGCATGGGCGCAAAATTGTACTTGTTTGAATTCATTCATTATTCATCTATAGCAATGTCATTTCAAGACAATACGGACCTTTTTCAAAAAAGTACCCAAAAACCTAAAAATAAAAAAAT
Organism: Citrus medica; assembly: GCA_002013955.2. Lineage (NCBI taxonomy): Eukaryota > Viridiplantae > Streptophyta > Magnoliopsida > Sapindales > Rutaceae > Citrus > Citrus medica. Next base: position 134,764 of record MKYO02027374.1, on the reverse strand, counting down.
AAAAATAAAAAAGTTCACAGTGATCATCAGCCTCAGAATCAATAGATCGTAAACATGCAAGCGTATAGGCTTTTAAATAACTACCACTAGGTTTGTTGCATTGCACATCCAAAACCTTTTACTCGGAATGCAATATTAATATTAGGTTCCAAATTCCCAATTCACTTGTAAATATATTAATATATTACCGTTATGTTGAATCAAACAAAAAAAAAAAAAAACTGGCTCCCGCCTGGATTGAAAGTAAAAGGCAAAGCAAATGAGAAACAAGGCAAGGTAAGCTTTAGAATCTTTCATCTGTAAAAACAAAGTGTGTTCGTAGTACCAGAGGGGACATATGTAATACGAATTTAATTTTGATTCTAATTTACTTTTTTTTTTAAAAAATTAATTAAAAAAAATCATAAGTAAACTGCACGGCTCGGAGCTTTTGCATTCTTGTAAAGCATGCATGGTGACTGTTACATATCAAGATTGGAATTAACAAGATCTTCAATCATGTCATAAAAAGCTTGTTTGTTCATGTTCTGTGCTGGGTCCGACCGACTCCGACTATTTTGCAGCAGTTATACGTTACAATTTTTCCAATTTTTTCTTACACACTTCTAAAATTTTGCATCTGTTTTTTTCCCCCTGAAGTAGGATAAATTTTAGATTACTCTCACTTGAATTGGCTATTTTCAAAGTGTCTTTTTTAACTTCTTAACAAAAATGAGGTAAATTGATATTTTTAAAGTAAAAGGGGTAATTTGAGGATAATCAATCTATAAGGAGAGTAATCCGAAATTAACCTTTAGAAATATTAAAAAAAAATCGTGGCTGTATACGGTAGTATTCAATGGATTATAATTAATTGTAACGATTTAATGTTGGGTTTCGGTCAATTATTCAATCAATTTCTTTGTTTTAAAAAGTTATTTAAAATGTTTGTCATGTTATTTTTTTAAGTAAAATGAAAATTTAATTTTCTCTTTATTCATGTAAGCGAGGTTCGAGCCCTAAACTTCTATTTAAGAGATTTTACCAAGCGCGGGTACCCACATAACATTTACCCTAAAATGTATAGGCAGGAATGGAATAGTACGGGAAGAGACATTTGGGAGCAGACTGAACCGGCAGCGAGCGGTGACTAAACGAGATAGCGATGGACGTGAGCATGGTTACACTGGTTGTTGTCGGTTGTCAGCAGCAAGCTTGAGCTTACATATTTTGGAAGCTGCTGTGGCTGTGGCCTTTGGCCCTCTGGTGTATTCTTTGGCTGGCTGGCTGGCAAATGCTTTTTTAAACTTTAACCCCACTGTTTTTGTCCATTAGCTTTATTCCTCTTTGCTTGCTGGGGCTAACCCATCTTTAAGCAAAGAATGCTTCATGCTTGGGATGGAGGGACAACTAAACAAAACTCAATTCTCACTCAATATCCCTCTCTCTCTCTCTTTGTAGACTGCCAGCAAACAGTCTTTCCTTTTAGGTTAAAAATTGTAACTGCGTCTGATATTGCCACGTGGCGATACTTGGAAGCTTTAGCTAAAGTGGGGTTCTTACAAGATCTTCTTAAGCAAGAAAAGCATAGTCAAGGTCCAAATCCAAAACCCCCTCTTCCTCCATTTTCCCCATTCGTTTGGTTTGCTATAGCCATTTCAAAAGTGTTTCCTACACTTTGTTATTTAATTCACATTTCTTTACCATGCGATCTTTGTTTTATTAAAAGGTAGAGCAATAGTGTATGATCTAAATAATAGAAAATAACAGTTGATGTAGTAAATGTTATGACGTACGACACTAACACATATAACAATTGATTAGTCATTTTATAACCTAAATATCATTCACAAGATATTACATACTATTTCTATTGTTGAATCCTCGAACTTGAATTTTTTTTTTTAAATGAACTATCAATTGGGATTGACTAATAAAATAATATAACATTATTGTCCATAATATGAAATTATGAGTATCATAATTCATGTATAAGTAATGTAAGAAGGGTGTCTCTTTTTGTTACCATTTGAAGGAATAAATAAATAAAAAGATAACATTTTCGAACCACCTGAACATTTGTCTTTACAAGCTTGACCGAATGAAAAACATAAAAGTTATGAATATGATGGTGATGATATTATCGTATGAGATTTGATATTCAAAAATAGGCAGAAAGATTTTGTAAACGTTAGAAGATTTGTTGGGTTTTTGAAGAAAGGATATAATAATATTCAGTTTGAAAAGTGATTATAAAGCAAATTCAGCGATCTATTCTAAAGTTAGATCTAAATCTAAATTCCAAGTCTTTCCCTATTTCCAATGTTTGATTACTTTGATTTATGATGATATGTGTTCTTTTGATTTCTTGTTTCAGATAAAACATTACTTACCCCCATGTTAAAAGAAGAGAAACCCATAACAAGTGGACTATTGTTTTTTTTTTTTAACTTTATAAAACTTTTAATTTAAATCCATCCGTACACATTTTGATTATGTAATAGTTATGCATCGTCATATATGCAAGCTCAATCTATTACAAATTGAGATTCAAAACGCAACAAAGGATTTGATACTATTTAATTTTAAGAATTTGATTGATTGATAATAATTGAGTCTATCAATATTTATGGTGATTGACAATTGATTTTTGATTTGATCAACAACTAATAAATTCATCTTGCATTCATTATTCAAATCATCCATGAGCAAAATCATCACTTGCACATGTTAGTATCAGGGATTTTCTTTCTGTACCCTTCATTTTTTCTCCTTTTTACCTTTCGTTTTCAGTTTTTCCAAGCATTGCAAACCTGCAATGGCCCATGACAGGTGATAGTCCAAGTTAAATTTTTAGTTATGTTTAGAAAAGGCCCAACAGAGTAGGTTATGTTTACTCACTTTCAATAGCCAGTTGAAAATTGAAATACTCACAGATGTGGTATCTTATATCATTTATTGAATAGTGATAGGTTAATAATTAAAAATAAATTAATTAATGTTATATACATACCATTAAATAATTGGTTGCACGTCAGTAAGTATTCCAACTAAGTATCTAAACTAAGGGATTACGATTCTCTTTTGATCTCATCATTTACTAAGTAAAAAACTCAAGCGTTGACTGATATTAATAAATAAATAAAAGAAAGACGATAAATCTTACTCGTATACTATCACTAAAAAAAAAGACCCAAGATTAAAAGTTTTTTAAAACTCAGTAGAGCTCTGAGATTAGGAAAAGGTTTTTTAAAACTCAGTAGAGCTCTGAGATTAGGAAAAGATTCTACTCTCTAAAACTAACTAAGTATAACATTTGTGTTAGAATGGCTTTTTTTCTTTTCTTTTTTTTTTATTCAAAGGAGTTTGAATCTAAGGAAAAGAAAACTAGTAAATAAAATTGATTATATGTATATTTTATGGTTCGAGCCTAGTGCAGCGACTCAGGTAAGGGGACTAAGTGATAAAAATTTGTTAGTGAACTATTCTGTTAGAGATAACAAAAGATGTTCCACTAACAATATTTTCGTTATTGCTTCGACTCAGCAATATATATTAATTGTATAAGAGTAGCTCTGAGAGTTCAGATTTAAATACTCCATTAAGCATTCAAATTAAATCAAAGTTTTTAACATAATTTTGTTGAGCTACGCTGTACATCATTTTTTCTAGTGTTAAATGCATAAAACAAACACATTAAAACACACAAATGACCGAAAATAAGTCATATTATGTGCTAAAAACAATCAACTCTAGGTGAACAAAGGAACTCTCAAACAAGAACTTGCCTAATCAACTCTGCATTTGGTGGATACATACAGAGATTCTATTCATTATTCGAGTACCACAAACATTATCACTCTCAAAGAAAATGTGAAAAATAAGTGAAGTTACATACAAAAATTTAGTCCAATATTTTTATTTCTTGCGAGACCCGCCACCACTCCAAAGAGATTGCCAAAAGACAGGCCAATTCCTCTGAGCCTCATTCCAACCCAAGAGTGAGCCTTCTCTCAAAGGATCCCAACTTGATGAAACAATCCCATAACTCACACCCAAAAGAGCTGCCCCAAAGAAGATGAATGACACAATGACTGGTAACCATGATGGCACATCAATCTTTAAAACAACCTTGAGGTAATAAAAAAATGGGAAGAACAAAAGCCCTACGAGCAATGGAATCCCCACTGTGAAGCCAATTCTACTTATCATTCTGTTGGTCACTATCTCTGGTATCACCCCTGCCTCTGCTTCGTCTCCTTCTTCATCTTCGTCATCGTCGTCATCACTATCATTGCCAGTCCTCGGCTTCTTGGCCTTTTTGGTTTTCTTAGGGGGAGGTCCAAAGCCTCTTGGACTATTCAATGTGGCATACAATGGTGAGTTTGCTGTTGTGTTTGATAAGTGATTTGTTTTGGGAACTGGGAATCTGATGTTCTGTTCTGTGGATGAAGATGAAAATGATAAATAATGTGGGGTTATGGTGAGCTTCTTAACTGATTTTGAGTGTTCATGACTACAATCAACCTGCAACACCACACAACATTGTCACCCCAACTATTTTGAAGAAACATATGACAAATTCGCATAATAAATGATGAAATGATAAATGGGTATGTGTGATAAGCTTTTTAACAAAGTTTGACTGACTGCTCATGACTACAATCAATCTGTAACACCTGGCAGTTTCTAAAGACATTTACAAATTTCAAAAGGTGGATAAACTCAATCTTCAGGAATGAGATACATAACTCACATCACATAGTAAAAACCGTAGGCAATTTGGGTATGCAAAAATAACAGAGAGAGAGGGGGGTTACCTTTGGAGAGAGCTTATATGGCCATGCTATAGCAGCCATTTACTTGGTGCCTTATGAGAGATAGCTCACAAAATCTTCGACTGAACCCAAAAGACTCAAGTTTCTCAATTGGGCAGAAACGCCATTAACAAACAGAGCGCGAGAGAGAGAGAGGACGAGAGACTGGGAAGTGGGAAGCATAACGAGATAAGATTACCAGTTATCATGTTATTGGTGGGGTAATATTTTGACGGGCTGTTCTCAATGGGCTTCAAAATTTAGACACCCAAACTTTATTTTATTTTATTGTTTTTTAAACTTTAGGTAAATTTACATTCATGGCTACTTGGGCCCATCCTTATGAGTCGTTGTGAACATCTATAGCTAGGTTTAAAGAACCGCATTTAGGGATAGTAATGTGGCACATATGGATTGGATTTATTTTATTTAAATTTAAATTTATAATAAAAATTAAGATCTGTATATGCTTCAGATACATTATGAATCTATATTTTTCGTTCCATATTCAAATTCAAAAAAATAAATAAAAATCTATATCTGCTCCAAATCCGAAAAAAAATTAAAATTCAAATCTACTCTAGATCCGTCATGAATTATAAAATTCAATAATAAAAAAGTAATATAATTTTTTAGAATGAAAATTGAAGGCTAAAATGTATTGATAACAAATAAATTATATAATTTTCTCAAAAATATAATAAATATTGTAGCTTATACTTTTACACCAAAACAACAAATAAAAAAGATAATAAAATATTATTTAAAAGTAATTACAGATGTAAGATCAATTCATCATTATAATATCCACGACACACATACCCTCACTCCTACAACATTAGATAATGACATATAAATTAAATATGATTTATAATCAGTTTTTTATTATTTTTATTATGATAATATTTGACTAAATATATGAATAACTATATTCCTTAAAAATTATTTGCCCAATATAATAAAATAAATTGCCAAGTTATATTACTTGGCTTGTAATTTGAATATTGCATGTATATATTTTGAGACTAGCTGACCTTTAAATTTACAAAACTAACCTTTAAGTTTTAAAAGTTTAAATGCATGGTAAATACCACTAATATACTATGAATAAAATTTATTATTATTATAATTCCACAATTGTTAAGAAACTTTTAAAATAAAATAAAATTAAAAGATGAGTGGATATGGATATGGATTTAGATATTAAGATAGATCTAGATTTGCTCCAGATTCGTCTTAGATCCACACATCGATATCCAAATCTGATCCAAATTCATTTTAAACCGATCCAAATCTGATCCGATTGGATTTGGATCACGTAGATCTTGGGTCAGATTCAATCCATTGCCATCCTTAACCTTATTTGCTTCGAAATCTATTGGAGACCACTTGAACAACTTATACTAAAGTATTGAGGAATACGGACTGCAAGATCTTGACAGCTACTCTTAACCCGTACCTATATTTTTCTATTGAAAGACTTGATCATTCTTTTATTAATGTCATCTCTAATTAGATAGCCTTATATATGTATATTACAATTTTAGTATTATTTGTTAGAAATTTTTTTGAAAACTATGAGATCTTGACGGCTAATCTTAGCCCACATCTACTTGTTTTTATTGAAAAACTTGATCGTTCTTCCATTAATGTCATCTCTAATTGGAAGACCCTATATATGTATATTACAGTTTTAGTATTATTTGTTAGAAAATTTGCTGAAAACTATGAGGTATTGACAGCTACTCTTCACCCACACCTACTTATTTTTATTGAAAAACTTGATTATTCTTCCATTAATGTTATCTTTAATTAGATGACCTTTCGTATTTAACTATTTACAGTGATACAAGTCAGGATTACCTTTCGTATTTAACTATTTACAGTGATAATTAGCTCTGTTTTTTATTACCTTGGAGATTGAATGATTGATGCAACGTAAAGAAGCTTGAAAGCAACCCGTCTTTTATAGTAAGGGTAGATTTGTAATTTACTGCATACTAAATTTGTAATTAACATGTAATATCAGGGGTAATGATGTCAAAACAATTGATTCTCATAATCTAATAATTTGCCACCAAACCAATATCGAATAATCCATGGATGCAAGGCACTCCAAGTCCATACAGAACCAAGTATTGTAATGCAAACAACATTCATACCTTAGCCCACAGATGCTTCCCCGCAAACGTCAAAGAGAGGTGGGAAATTAATACCTTAGTCTTCCAGGTCTGATCACTTCCCAACAACTCCGCAGAAAGCTGGGTTGGCAAGCATCAGAAACATGGGGTAGAGAGGCCAGAGGGTGACAAAGAAGAAACAGATTAGTTTATTTTTAAGGTTTTATTGTTCCCTGGTCATGTTATGGTTGTTTGGCCTTGCATGATATCATCATAGTTTCAACAGTGGACTGGAGAAGGACGAGTTTTCAAGAGAAATTTTAATAGTAATATCCAAAAAGATTGTAGACATAACTTCCAATTTAAATTTCTAAGTTTAATATATACGTGACAAATTACAAGTAGGTAAAGTATTGAAGTCAATTACATACAATTCTGGTTCTTGAGATGTAGTTAGCCAAAAAGTTTTTAGTAAAGAATGAACTAACTATCCGCTAACATGCACCTGCTCATTACCCTCGTTACTGGTTGATCTTCTAATTACATGCCTGCACACAGGGCAGAATGTCCCCCACCTAATCAGCCATGAGTCAACACAGCTTGAATGGAACTCTGCAAAGTAGCATTTGATTAAAATAAAAAAAGAAAATGAATCAGCAGATAATTAATTTCCAATCAGTTTAAATTGCTAATTACTTAAAGAGCATGACAAGCTAAAACTTACCATGTCCGCAGGGAAGGACCCTAAGATTTTCCCCTCTCGATAGTCCTCGAGGCAAATGGATCACAATGTTTCTCCACCATGACAGCGAACTGAAGTCACAGAGCTGAACACAAAGGAAGGTAGCGCATTCACTGTACTTCTAGGTAGCTGCCGAGTCTGTTCTGGCCTATGCCTCTGGGGACTGTCAATGGGAGAAGGCTCACGCGCGAACCAGAATAATAATGGGATCGAAATAACAAAAAGTAACAATGATTCCCAAACAATTATTTTCTCAACGTGCTTGTTCAAAGCATAAGACAGTGGAAAAATGCAGCATTCCCCAGCTTCGCCCTAGCATGCTCCTTTAAATAAGCACCGGTTTCCAATGTAACATAAAACACAGGCACATTTGCACCATCAGGATATGTCACTAACCAAACACCAAAAAAAATAAAAAAATAATTATAATAATTATCTAAAATTGATTTCTTACTAAAAAGGATTCTTTTTTTTTTTCAACTTACTGTAAATTAATGGAGATTTTTTTCTGTCGGCATAAACTATTGCTGCATCATATCCTGTGGCTTGAGCGTTTTGAGTTTTATAGCTGAAATTATACTGACCTCTAATTATTAAAAGGAAGTTAGTTTTGTTAGTTTCATTAGAGGCAACAACAGTGTTACTTAATGGGGAACAACCATTCAGCGGATCTGCTTAATGGAGAGCTCCACATATGCTCGACCCATTAACATCAGCAACTAAAAGAAAAGAAAAGAAAAGTAAATCATACTACATTTTCTCAAGAAACAAACAAAGAGGTGAATTAAAAAAATTTACCGGAAAAGGCGGAAATGGCAGGAAGGTCAGGGAAGTGGACAGAGAGGGGTTTCCAAACAATAGAGGTGAATGCTAATGAAACAAAAAAGCAGAGGTATATAAAAAGTTTTATGACAAATTCGAGGGGGTTTCTCATCTGTCTCCCTTGCTCCTCCTGTAGTAACATATTTCAAAGCCACTAAAGCATCAGTTCCAATTGATATTTGAAAACAAACACATTCAATTTATCCAAATAATTAGTAGAGAGAGAGATTCCAATTGATTTTCAAAAGAAATACATTCAATTTACGTAAATAATTAGTTTAGAGAGAGATCCAGAGCAAGCAAGAAATAGATAGAGAGATAGAACTTTAAGCACTAATGAAGATGGAAGTCATATTTTTCTAAGTTAATGAGGTACTAAATCGCATTACATCATATTATGTGTAGTAAAACTTGAAAGCAAAACAAGGTAATAATCCAATTCATCTCATAAATCTTTGCAAAACCAACTTGCAAGTCTCATTTAAGTGTAAATGTAGCACCTTTCTTAAACATTTACTATAAAAGCTTAACCCACCTAACAGAATTTTTTAACAAATAGCAAATTCTTATCACAGGTTGTCAAGATGCAACAAAACCCCTGTTTGTTTACCAGGAAAATGAAGGGGAAAAAGAAAAAGCTTAGACCTACCCTTTTCAGCAAAATCCTCTAGTGTTAAGTAAAACCCTAAAAGTTGATAGCATGGTGATCGGTGACGAAGCCAAGACTAGGCGGTAGTGACAGCAGCCGAGCTGGTGAGACAGCTCTGGTAGTGGTTTCGTTTGCTAGACTTATTCAGTGTTTCAAAGTTTTGTGAATTTTAATATTTTAGTATTTATTTACCCCACGGTTTTTTAAAGTCCGTGAAAACTACCACATGCACATGAATTGGCCATCACTGCAGTGACCAGACACAACAAAAACTACATATAAAGTAATAATTAAAAATAAAAAATTGAAGTACCAATATATAGCAACACCAAGTAGTTCAGCTCAGCCTTCAAAATCAGTTTTGACATACTGCCCGTACTTGCTCTTCATCTTCTCATCGAATTCTTTGGCTTTAACCTCATCAATCTTGGCTGCATTTGCCATGGATTCCTCTTGCACTTGAGCAGGCAGCAGTCGATCCACCAGCAGCCGAAGCAGAGCAGAGACGCAGCATGACCACCACCACCACCCGTTGAGACGGAGCCGAGATACAATAGCAGCAGCAGCAGTCAATTTTGCTTGAATAACTGTCAGAGAGAGAGAGAGCTGCGACGGTAAATTGTGATTGAAGAAGAAGAGTATCCACACAGAGAGAAAGGGGGGTTGGGGGAAGGGGAGGGGGGGGGG
>MKYO02027374.1:69835-124932 GCA_002013955.2 Citrus medica | reverse complement strand
GGGGGAAGGGGGGGGGGGGGGGGGAGCTGTGAATTCAGATCTGGGATAAAGAGATAGTTGTGAATTGTGGTTGAATCAAGTTTGTTCTGTAATTTGGTTTCGGATTTACAGAAAAACACATTCTCATTGTTATAATTTATGAAGTAAAATATGAATTATTTGTACTAAATTCTTATAATTTAGTTTTTGAATTTAGTCCGCCAAAATTGTATTAAAAAAAATATATTTGCATGAAAACAAGCCCCTAAAAACAGTACCAAATAGGTAAAGAGTTCATAAATTTAAGGAAAAATATCCACCGGCGGGATGATAATGGGTACCGTTCGTAGCAGATTTGTCATTACTAAATTTAAACCCGCATAAAATTTAAATTATTAAACTCACCTGCAATCCGCAATGGATTTTAATTTTTTTTAAAAAACTCACCCACAGCGGGTTTTAACAATTACCAAACCTGCAATGGTACCCGGTGGATTTTTTGCGGGTTTTTGAAATGCCTTTAGTTTTCTTTAGTTTATGACTTTAGAATGGGAGATGGGTCACATACACACATACACAACTTTGAACCTTTGGCTATTTGGTAATTTGAATAATGACATTATTTTCTTTATACATTTTTAGATTAAAATTAAATTAAAAATATTTGAAAAAAATATTGTGGGTTTAGTGGATATCTATGCGGGTATCCACTAGATATAAGGTTAATACCAAACCCACCCACATCCATGTGCGGATTTTAATTTATAATACTAAACCCGCCCGCAACGGGTAAAATTACCCGCAACGGGCGGGTTTTGGCGGGTGGGTTTGGGCGGGTTTACGAGTTTACGAGTTTACGGGTACGATTGCCATCCTTAACCGGCCGCCCGTTTTGTACACCTTTTAAAAAAACATAATTTCTTTATTTTTTGGCTAGAATCCACCTAAACTTACATTTTGTTTCACTTTTCCACTTTTGTTTGGAATCCGTTAAAAAAACTAACGGAAACTTAAAAAAATGATCATTTTACCCCCAAAACGAAAATTACAATTTTACCCTAAAAATGCCAAAAATAATCACATTAAATCTAATTATTTTTCCCATCGGTCAATAAAGAAATTAATTCCACAACCATCAAATGCAGGTTTTTTTTTTAATATGTCTGTAATTAGAATGCTAAATTATAACAGTAGTATTAAAAATAACTCAATCTCACAAACCATCAATTGAATTTAAGATAAGTAGAGTTTTATTATTCATTGAGTTATAATCTCTAGTAGTTAAGATTTTTTTGTACTTCATTAACGTACTAATAATGATATTCATCATTAAATCTGATTATTTTTGGCATTTTTAGGGTGAAATTGTAATTTTCGTTTTGGGGGTAAAATGATTATTTTTTTAAGTTTCCGTTCGTTTTCTTAATGGATTTTAAACGGAAGTGGAAAAGTGAAACAAAATATAACTTTAAGTGGATTCAAGTAAAAAATGAAGAAATTATGTATTTTTGAAAAAGGTGTAAAAAACGAGTAGACGGTGGATATTTTTCCTAAATTCAACGTATACAACTCTCATCAGAGATTGAAGTTAGAAAATTACTAATTAGGGATCTGTTGCCCTCGTGGATGGTTGTTTGGAATATTGGGCGTTTCTCTTTTTTGGGGGTTAATTGGGCATTTTCTTTCCTTTTTGAAGTGTCGATGATATATCTAAACAATTTTATTAAATTTTGGCTAGGGATGACCATGGGCCGGATCAGATTTGGGCTTGGCCAAGCGCAAACCCAACCTGATAACGTAAATAAAGGACCCAAACTCAATAAATAGCCTAGTTGTTTTACTTTCGTGTTGCGTTCGAATTGAGTCACAGTCGCCCGAGCTTGACCAAATATTTTTTTAAAATGTTTAATATTTAAATATTCTAAATTTACCTTCCTTAATAAATTAAAATTTAAAATCTTTAAAACTTGTTTAAAGTAGAACAAATATAAAAATTACTCAACATCTCAACCTGAAATTATATAAATAACTAAATAAAAATAAAAATAATGTTTAATTCAAATAAAACTCACAATAGTTGGGTACAAGAAAACACCGATAGATACAAAATACATTAACCCTTAATCAGATCAAATGCCTAATCAACTTTATCTAAACTTAAGTTGTTCATAAAAAACTCCTCTTCTTTGTCCAAGGAAAATCTACTCATTCAGAAGGCCTCAAGTTGAATAAGAGAAAGAGAGATCGGAAGCATCAAACCAAATGCAATGAGAAAAAAAAATGTCAATCGATGTTAAGGGCAACAATTGACACAAATTGCTCTAGTTAAATACCAAAAAAAAGCACAGTGTGTGCTGCATAAACACTACAAAGCTAAAGTTTTACTACTAATTTGTTCATACAACTAAATAAGACATGCTATTACAGATAATAGAACCCAATACAAGTATCAACATAAGTCATCTCTAATGCGATGCGACTAAAATTTAATTCGAAGTTAGTACCTTTTGCAGGTACAAATGAAGTGCAAACATTACACATTTATACCTAAATGAAGTGGTGCCAGTGATGGCAACCTCTGTCGTGCGTGGTTGCTGAGGCGGTGACACGGGACGACGTGACCGGTTGGTTGGTAGGTTTCTATAGCTGGTGGTGGCACAGCTGTTCGTGGCATGAATTCATGCCTCCAGCGGCTGTGCTCAGTGACAGTTGGTGTGGGCCATGCAGCCGAATTGGTGGTGACGGCTTGGAGTTGCAGCAACCGCTTTGACGGCTTCTTTGTGTTATTTATTTATTTATTTTTTGTATTTTACAATGTAAAATCACTTAAATGTGTACATGTGTCTAATAATCTTTAAGTGTTTAGGTCTAATAAGGCCCGAACTTTGATTCAAATTTGATTAGGTTTTGAATGTTAAGACCTTAACTTTGGACCCTTAATTCAGGTCAAAGTCTGAAAATTTTGGGTCATATCAGTTGAATAAAAAATTAAGTCGGATTTTTTTGATATCCCTAATTTTTACGGATCGCATGGGTTTATATTTCATAAATACTAAGTAATTAATTACTTGGCAATCATTTAAAATGAAAATTTTGTTTGTTCTATTGTTTTTTCTCTTAAAATTTATAGAATGTTCACATTGGTTTACGTTGGATTAAATATTTTATTTTAATTCAAATTTGCTGCCAATATCAATTTTTAATTCCATATTTTCTTTTTACACGAACTTAATATAAGATGAAATATAAAAATTTTAATTTAATAATTTAAACATAAAAACTATTTACATTATCTAAAATAATTTTGAATATAAATGTTAAATTCAACAATTAGATATTTCAGTTTCATTAAATTAAATTGAACAATCTTGTCCAACATTATAATGATCAAAAGTTAGTACTCTGCGTGTGCGTATATAGAGTTAGTCTAATCTAATATAATCTAATTTGATCCCGTCATGCCTTCCAAATGCAACCTAACAATAAAGTCGCAACACATATTTTAAGTTCATTGCAATAAAAAAAGAATAAGATAATTTATCAAATAAATCTTAAAAGTAATATAAAAATTTGTACAACTTTTATATTATTATTTTGCTTTTAAGATTAATTTGATAAAATAGTTATTAGTAAAATTGTTGTAAAAATATCAAACATTACTTTAAGTTGGCTAATATTAATATATTTATAACTAATTATTAGTAAGATTGTTGGACAAGTACAAAAAATACTAGTTCTTTCACACAAATATTTATTAATTATTTTACTAATAAATAATTATTGTTTAATTTGCTAATTAATGTTTTTATAGATAAATTACTTATTGCAAGGGCATTATTGTAAAAAGAAAAAAAAATAAGGGTAACAATGCAACATATTTAACAATGTAACATTATTGTGAGCATCATCATCATCATCATCATCATCATCATCATCATCATCATCATCATCACAAGTTTGCAACCACCTAAAAAAAACTGATGTTGAACCCCAAGGAATCAACTTGGTTGAAGCATTCTGAAAACTTAAATGGCTTGAAAATCAAAAGGATTGTAGAGTCTGATCAGTTCTGAAAATAAGAACAAACTCTGCCCAAGAATCTTTACAAGATCAATTCAAGTTGCACATACAATTAAGCAAATCAAATCAACCCAATAACACGAATATATTATGACAAAGACTCATAAATGAATCAAGAATGAACTACGAGCAGGAAGCAAGTCAAAACACAATGAACACAGAGATACGTGGTTTAGTCTTTTGCAAGACCTACATCTACCGGTGAATCCATCAGGCAAGCTTTCATTGATGAATTAAGGATTAAATTACAGAATTATATTACTGAGACTACAGAGAACAAGATTACGTGGCGTCACCGAATTGGATTTCAACGTTATGCGGGAGAAAAACAATGACTTGGATTTGCTTGTGATCGTCAGAGTTTTGGCCGTGACGGGTTAGGAACAATCACATCAAAAGTTTTGTTTGGGTTGGTGAAATATTTTAGGGAAAATACACAAATTTTTTTTTTTGCTGGAATCCACCTAAAGTTACATTTTGTTTCGCTTTTCCACTTCCGTTTGGAATCCGTTAAGAAAACTAACGGAAACTTAAAAAATGACAATTTTACCCCCAAAACGAAAATTACAATTGCACCTTAAAAATACCAAAAATAATCAAATTTAATGATAAATATCATTATTAGTACGTTAATGAAGTACAAAAAAAATCTTAACTACTAAAGATTATAACTCAATAAATAATAAAACTCTACTTATTTTAAATTCAATTGATAGTTTGTGAAATTGGGCTATTTTTAATACTATTATTATAATTTAGCATTCTAATTACAGGCATATTTAAAAAAAACCCGCATTTGATGGTTGTGGAATTAATTTATTTATTAACCGATGGGGAAAATATTTAGATTTAATTTGATTATTTTTGGTAATTTTTAGGGTGAAATTGTTATTTTTGTTTTGGGGGTAAAATGGTCATTTTTTAAGTTTCTATTAGTTTTCTTAACGGATTCCGAACAAAAGTGGAAAAGTGAAACAAAATGTAACTTTAGGTAGATTCTAACAAAAAAAAAGAATTGTGTATTTTTGAAAAAGTTAGAAAAAACGGGTGGACGGTGGATATTATTCTAATATTTTAATACAATTTATTCGTTTATTTTTGTCACCAATCACAAATATTTTGTTTATTTTTCCCTCCAGCAGAATTTTGTTTATTTATAGAAATATATAATTGTAAGAACAAGATTTATATTAAGTTTTCTTATATATATATAAGATTTATATTAAGTTACTTATGAGAAGAAACGAATTGTCACCCTCAAGAGACCCTGCCACCAGGCAACAAAGCCTTGAAGGTGCTCAAACTCAAAGCTTAGATAACCAATGTTATTGCTAACCATGATTAAAACTTCAAAAGACAACAATATTGAATTGAGTAGGGAAAGTTTAGCATTATCTACAAATTTTTTTAAAAAATGTGACTCTAAAATAGTCATTGAAGTTCCGTTATTTTCAAAAATAATTGCATGTACTTATTTTTGGAGACATGTAGGCTGTCTTTTATGTTAAAAAAAAATTACATATACTCTTAAAATTTATTTAGAAAAGAGGGATTATGTGTCTCAAAATAGATTCAAGTGACAATTTATAAAAATAAAGAAGTTTCCATGATTATTTTGTTAAGTCCTATTAGCGTAAATAATTTGTTCGGGTTTTGTGCCATAAGTTATGGTGTGTTTGGGATTGAGCTGTTATAACTTTTAAGCTGCAGCTGCTGTGGAAAAAAACTGTAATTATGAAACAAAAGTTAGTAATATATAATAAATATAAATTTTAAATTATAATTTTGATAAAATTATTAAAAATATAATAGATTTTTCATTATACTAGTGAAAAATCATATCAATATAACTTCTAAGATACAGCAGCTAGTGTTTACCAAATATTTTAGTGTTATACCTTTCAAGGTACAATTGTCTAATTTCAATCCCAAATACACCCTTAAATGGTGACATTGGAGACAAGTTAGATCGTTTTCAGCTGTAAAAATTTTGCTTGGCGCAAAATTGTACTTGTTTGAATTCATTCATTATTTATCTATAGGAATGTCATTTCAAGACAATACGGAACTTTTTCCAAAAAGCACCCAAAAATCCAAAAAATTAAAAATTAAAAAAAGTTCACAGATCATCAGCCTCAGAATCAATAGATGGTAAACATGCAACATGCAAGAGTATAGGCTTTTAAATAACTACCACTAGGTTTCGGAATGCAATATTATCATTAGTTTCCAAATTTCCAATTCACTTGTGAAAATATAAGTTTATATTACCGCTATGTAGTATGTTGAATCAAACAAAAAAAACTGGCTCCCGCCTGGATTGAAAGTAAAGGCAAAGCAAATAATAAACAAGGCAAGATAAGCTTTTGAATCATTCATCAGTAAAACAAAGTGTGTTCGTAGTACCACAGGGGACATAATACGAATTTAATTTCGATTCTAATCTATTTTAAAAAAATAAAAAAAAATCATAAGTACACTGCACGGCTCGGAGCTTTTGCATTCTTGTAAAGCATGGTGACTGTTACTTATCAAGATTGGAATTAAAAAGATCTTCAATCATGTCATAAAAAGCTTATTTGTTCTTGTTCTGTGCTGGGTCCGACCGAGTCCGACTATTTTGCAGCAGTTATACGTTACAATTGTTCCAATTTTTTTCTTACACACTACTAAAATTTTGCATCTGTTATCACAATTTCGTAAATGTAATGAAACTTTTTTTTTTCCTCAAGTAGGATAAATTTTAGATTACTCTCACGTAAATTTACTATCTTTAAATTGTCTCCTTTATTTTTAAAAATCTTAAATTATTTTTGTATTTATCATAAGATAAACACAAATGGGGTGAATTGATGGAACTTTTTTTTTCTTTTTAACTTCTTAACAAAAATGAGGTAAATTGAGATTTTTAAATGAAAAGAGATAATTTGAGAATAATCAATCTATAAGAGGAGTAATCTGAATTTAACCTGTAGAAATATTTAAAAAAAAATGGTGGCTGCTATGTATACGGTAGTATTCAATGGATTATAATTAATTGTGACAATTTTAATGTTGGGCTTTAGTCAATTATTCAATCAATTTCTATGTTTTTTAAAATTATTTAAAATATTTTTTATGTTATTTTTTTAAGTAAAATGAAAACTTAATTTTTTCTTTATTCATGTGAGCGAGGTTCGAACTCTTAATCTCTATTTAAGAGATTTTTTAAGTACCCACATAGCATTTACCCTATAATGTTTAGGCAGGAATGAAATAGTACGGGAAGAGACATTTGGGAACAGACTGAACCGGCGGCGAGCGGTGACTAAACGAGATAGCGATGGACGTGAGCAGGGTTACACTGGTTATTGTCGGTTGTCAGCAGCAACCTTGAGCTTACATTTTTTGGAAGCTGCTGTGGCTGTGGCCTTTGGCCCTCTGGTGCATGCTTTGGCTGGCTGGCAAATGCTTTTTTAAACTTTAGCCCCACTGTTTTTGTCCATTAGCTTTATTCCTCTTTGCTTGCCGGGGCTAACCCATCTTCATGCTTGGGATAGAGGGACAACTAAACAAAACTCAATTCTCACTCAATATCCCCCCTCTCTCTCTTTGTAGACTGCCAGCAAACAGTCTATCTTTTTAGGTTAAAAATTGTAACTGCGTCTGATATTGCCACGTGGTGATATTTGGAAGCTTTAGCTAAAGTGGGGTTCTTACAAGATCTTCTTAAGCAAGCAAAGCATAGTCAAGGTCCAAATCCAAAACCCTCTCTTCCTCCATTGTCCCCATTTGTTTGGTTTGCTATAGCCATTTCAAAAGTGTTTCCCACACTTTATTATTTAATTCACATTTCTTTTACTATGTGATCTTTGTTTTATTAAAAGGTAGAGCAATAGTATATAGTCTCAATGTTAGAAAGTAACAGTTGATGCAGTGAATGTTATGATATGCGACATTAACAATGTAGCCGTTAATTAGTTATTTTATAACCTAAGTATCATTCACAAGATATTACAAACTTATCATTTCTATTGTTGAATCCTTGAATTTAAATACTTATTTTTTTTTTCAAATGAGCTATCATTTAGGATTGACTAATAAAATAATAAAACATTATTGTCCATAATATGAAATTTTGAGTATCATAGTTCATATATAAGTAATGAGGTCCAGCTATGTTACCCATGGGATTTGGTACCCCATTTTTTTTGTCATTTTCAAATCCACCATTAGATTTAACGTAAGAGTTGTACAATGGCTTAAATGAGATTATTGCGTTATTAACATTAAAGCCCCTATTGTTCATGGAAAATAAGAAAAATCAAAAGTTTTAAAATTATGACATATAAGTTCATAATATTCTAATTTTTTTCACGCTATTAAACTAGATTTCCAATTAAATGACTTATTTTTACATTTATTACTATCTATTTAAATTAATAAATTTACATATTAATTAATAAATTAAATAATTTATTATATGGTTAAACTATGTATATTATTTACTAACTATAATTAATGATAAGTATAAATATGATTTTTTTTAGTTTAACATAACGGCAATGAATTTCCTCTCACCCATGTGAACATGGTTCAAACCCCATAATATTTTTTTTTTCAACACAAGATATTTTACTATCTCAAGTAGATGGAATGTACAAAATAAGAAAATAAATTTAATTTCATATTCTATTAGTTAATTTTTTTTGTAACATAACATTTATTTAACATACTGTCGATTATTTAATTATGTGGTAAAAATATGTTAATGTACTAATAATAATAAAGTGTTAGTTTATAAATTTGTAAAATCATTTTTGTTTGTTTGAACGACGAGTTTTGTATTTTTGGTTGAGTTTTTATCCTTAAATAAAATAAATAAATTTAATTATACACTTAAATAAATTGATATTTGTGACTCCACCCCCAACAGTTTAAATAGTCATTAGCACACATCCACGCGATTAAGATCTTTTATTAACTTATCTAAGAGAAGGAAAAAAAAATCTAAACAATTACTCTATTTCAAAATAATTTAAATATTTCTTTAGTAAAAATAAACTAAAAATAAGTATTTTCTATTCTTTCTTCTCTCTGTTAACATTCCACATGGACAACAATACACACATATCTATCAATTAAAATATAAGCCAATCAGTATAATTTGTTGAATAATTTATTGTATCATAAATGGGTAATCATAGTAGGAGTTTTAAAATTGAACCAATACAGTTATTAATCGAGTTGACAGTTAGGAAGAGCAAACAAATCCATTCAAGTTGGATGTCTAAGTATTTGATCCAAATAGATTGGATACTATCCATCTGAAATACTCCGAATTTGATTTATCTTACATCCATCCATGAACTTGAATATTAGTAATATTTAAACCTACGAGACTAAAATTGAATCTTATAATTAATATTTAAGTTTTGTAAATTAGATGAAAAATCAAAATAACATTGCTAAAAATTATTGCACCATCAATGACAACAATGACGGCACCATCACTAAGAAATAGAAGTGAGTGAATAGAAACACAAATACTATCAACATATTCAAAATTCTCCGATCTATGTAATGGAGGCAATGCTGCCGGATAAATGGATGTGCCGGCAATAGATGCGCCTCCAATGCAAACAACTATAGCAAGACCCTATGATTAGACGACATTTCAAAGTTTATTGCTTTTAACAACCAAATTGAGTGTCTCTAAATTGAAAAAGGTGGTAGCATAATGTAACTTGTTGTGCTTTTGTGGTGTAGTTATGGTTGCAGTTATTTTGGAAGGGGTGTGCAACTCTACATATCACTATTTTCAAGCATTGAGACTATCATTATGTAGATCTTCCAATTTCAAGTCTAATGGTACCTTTCATGGCGCCTTTCGATCAATAATGTCATTGCAAGCGAAAACGCATTGGTCACCAATGATTGTCTATATTTTTTAATGTAAAATATATTTTTTGTAATTAATTAAAAAATAAGAGCAATAATTTTGTTTTATTATTCTGTTTCTATATTAAAAATAATTTTAATTACCTTTTAATTAAAATGGGTGAGAAAAATGATGCTTTGTGTAGGTGCAAGACTAATGTGTAAAAATTTAAAAAATTTTAGCTTTTTTATTTTCATAACAAATAACAGGACTCCATTGTAGTTGACCTTAAAAAAGACAAAAAGAAGGGGTACCAAACCCATGTTGCAATAAAGTTTTGCCCCTATTAATATAGTAAATAGTAGTAGTGATTTTTTTTAAATAATATAAAATTTTATTTAAATATTAATAAATAATTTACGTTGATTCATCAATATGATTGGTCTCTGGACTGCGGTATTTTTACTTTCCATCTCTCTCTTCTTCTTTTTTTTTAAAAAAAAAATCTTGCCACGTACTATTTCACAAGGACCTTTGTGATATGAGAGTCAAAATGCTAAAAATAATTTTATTTCACTATATATTTTGGATTATCGTACTTGTATATATTAGGCACTATAAATTTTTTATGAAGCATATCATCATATCTTCATATGATATAAATATTAAATTTTATTAATGATAACTATTGACACTATACCCACATAAATTTTCAAATATAAACCAGAGTCTGGAAAATGTGTCTTTTCTTCAACTTAACAAATATATACAATTAATCTGTTCACAAAAGCATTCCTTAAATATTAAAATTAACCATTTGTCCATAAAAACTTCACCGTAAAAAAAAAGTTATTTTCTCCCCTCCTAAAATCTTAAATTAGTTTGAGAATAATCCATGAACTTGTTGACATTAGTGACTATGAGAAGCCAGCAGCTGACTTAAATGACAAGCTGGCATGCCACCTTAGCTGTAGTCAATTGCAATATGAGAATGTTGAGGATGAGATGGATTTGCTCAGCTGGCAAAATGGATATGCAGAAGATCCTCAGTACATATGCATGCAGAAAACACGATTCTAGAAGCTAAATATGATTGGTTGTATTCATGAATTGGTTATTTTGCTTATTTACTCTGCTACCCTTGTGCTAGTTGTTTTCTCTTGTCTTCTCTGTATATAAACAAAACGTGAGCTTGTATTTTTGTAATTCAAGTTTTCACCTTTAATAGAACATTTGTGATTTGTGCTTGCTTGCCATACATAAGCAAATTTTAACTTGGTATCAGAGCCTGGTTGAGCTATGGCAAGCAGTAGCAGTTATGCACAAACGAATGCAAATCAATCACAAATGCACCCAAATGATCAAGACGAAAACTTGAATCAAAATCAAGACTCAGGGCAAAATGTCATAAACTCAGTAGTAATTAATCAATCTCCCACACAACATATCACCAGCAACACATACATCTTCACATGCTCTGGAGATCACAAGTGATTTCCAGCATCAGGGCTAATGAGCTTGAAGGTTTTGTTGATGGTAGTCATACTTGCCCTCCTAGATTTTTCATAAATCCAGGACCAAATGGAACCACCATAAACACACTTAACCATGAGTACCAAATATGGCAAAAACAAGATCACATTTTGCTGAGTTGGTTACTGTCATCTTTGAGTGAGGGAGTGTTAGGCACAATAGTTGATTGCTATACCTCATATGAGGTCTGGACAACACTTGCAAATCAGTTTGGTGCTAGAACTAGAGCTAGGATACTGCACCTTAGAACTCAAATTCAAACAACCAAAAAGGGTTCACTAACCATTCATGATTATTACTCTAAATCAACTCAGAGCTGTTGGGAATAACATGACTGATGATGACTTTATCATGTGTGTGCTGGCAGGGCTAGGACCAGAATATGACTCGATAGTCACCAATATCAACTCCATGCCAGAGAGTCCTTCAATCTCTGAAGTATACGACATGCTGCTAAGCCAATAGAATAGAACTGAGCAAAACTTGAGCTCATGAGCTATTGAGGCCAACTACACACAAATGAGAAATGGGAGAAGAAGCTGGGGTAACAATGACGGATCTGGAAATCAGTATCAACCTGGAATAGTCTTCAGAAGCTCTGGTAATGGAGCTGGAAACAACCAAGGAAGTCAAAACCCTCATGATAAGGGAAAAGGCAAAGCTGTAGCAAATGATGACAGTTCAGACTCAAAAGGACCATGTCAAATTTGCTTAAAGATGGGGCATATAACTGCTGAGTGCTGGCACAGGTTCAAGAAGAACTTTGTGCCACAGCCAAACAGAAGAAGAGAGACAAGAGGTGCATATGTAGCCTCAACTGATGGTCAAAACAGTGGAGCTTGGTACCTTGATAGTGGTGCCACCAACCATGTCACAAATGCACTTGGAAACATCAGCATGAGCTCTGAGTATCAAGGTAATGACCAACTTGCTGTTGGAAATGGTAAGAAACTATTAATTTCTCATATTGGCTGCTCTGTTCTGCCCACTTATGAACCACACAAAAACATTGCACTAAACATCATTTTATATGTTCCTGATATCACCAAAAATCTTATCAGCATTTCCAGATTGTTACTTGATAATGAAATTAATGTCGAGTTTCACAAATCTATTTGTTTTGTCAAGGACAAGAAGCAATGGAAAATCCTGATGAAAGGAGTGGCTAGAGATGGGCTGTTTGAATTGCTGTGCTGACCTGCTCACTTGGGTAAAAGCAAAACTTCAAATGTTACCTGTTTATCTGCATCTTCAGTGTCTGAGTCAATAAGATCCATTAGTGATCCTGTGTCCATGTTATCCTTCAGTTCAAATGGTATTGAGTCTGCTATTGTTAATGAGTCTAGTATAGCTGATGAGTCAGGTGGCAGTATTATAAAAGCTACAGAGGAGATTGACCTTTGGCACCTTAGACTAGGACATCCTAATGTTATTGCTTTGAAAAATACCTTGCTGTCCTGTAATAAATTAAGAAGAAATAAAAATGTCATTCCTTCATTCTGTTGTGCATGTCAATATGGAAAGCAATCAAAGCAGCAATTTAAAAATGCTGAAACCAAAACCAAAACCAAAATAGCTTTGGAACTGATCCACACAGACCTATGAGGACCAGCACCAATTCCCTCAACCAAAGGACACAGATATTACATATCCTTTATTGATGATAAAACCAGATACACATGGCTATTTCCCATAACAACAAAATCTTAGGCCCTTGACACGTTCATCACATTCAAAAAACAAATAGAAAATCAACTGAATTTGAAGATTAGAACATTGCAAACATATATAGGGGGAGAATTTAGAATCTTTGAACCATATCTTAAAAGAGAGGGAATAACTCTAAGACACTCTTGCCCTTACTTGCATGAACAAAATGGAAAAATTGAAAGGAAACACAGGCATATTGTGGAAACTGGTCTTACATTGCTGGCTCAAGCCAAAATGCCATTGAAATACTGGTAAGAAGCCTTCAAACATGTTGTCTTTATCATCAACAGACTGGTATCACCTGCAACAGAGAACAAAACACCATTTGAATTGCTGTACTCTTTTAAACCAGACTACTCTCAAGTAAGAGTTTTTGGGTGTGAGTGTTTTCCTTACCTAAGACCCTACAACAAACATAAGTTCGATTTTCATACTTCCAAATGTGTGTTGTTAGGAGTAAGCATTGCACATAAAGGATATGTATGCATGAGTCAGTCTGGTAGGATCTACATTTCAGCTAGTGTTAAGTTTAATGAAAGGTCATTTCCCTTCTCAAATGATCCAAACTTCAACAAAAATGAGTCTAGGAGTAAAAGAGTTTTTAACACTCTTTCTGAAAGTTTTCAAGTTGTGTCTCTGTGAATGACCTTCACAATCTCACACAACCAGCAACTATATACAACCACTCTCAAGACACTGCTGAAATCTTGGAAAACACCCAAAATCTTGTTCAGGATGAAGCACAACAGACCTTGGATACTGACACTTTATCAGGTAAACACTTATCTCACCAATCCTTATCACTCATTCCAGAAAATAGCCACAATTCATCACCTACCATAGAACCAAACACTCAAGACATTGGTAAACAAAAAACCTATCCATCACACTCTATGATAACAAGATCTAAAGCAGGAATTTTCAAGCCAAAGCTATTTCAAACATCTGTCAAATTGCAGTCCCCTCTTCCAAACAATACCCCTGAAGCCTTAGAGGAACCTAAATGGAGAAGAGCCATGGAAGATGAATATAATGCCTTGATGAAAAATAAAACCTGGACCTTGATACCTAACAGCCCAAACTACAAGTTAATTGGAAACAAATGGGTGTACAGAGTCAAAGAGAATCCAGATGGCACCATTAACAAGTTCAAAGCCAGATTGGTTGCAAAGGGATTCCTACAAACACCAGGTGTTGATTTCAAAGAAACATTTAGTCCTGTGGTTAAGGCTGCAACAATCAGAATTATTTTGACTTTGGCTGTAAACAATGATTGGAAGCTGAGACAAGTAGATATCAACAATGCATTCTTGAATGGTGAGTTGACAGAAACAGTATATATGCCACAGCCTGAGGGTTTCAAAGATAACAATAAACCAAACCATATATGCAAGTTGAACAAGGCACTATATGGACTAAGACAAGCTCCCAGAGCTTGGTTTGATAAACTGAAGAGTGCCCTACACTCCTGGAATTTTAAAAATTCCAAGTGTGACACTTCACTATTTTTCAGAAGAATAGAATCAAACATAATTATTATGCTCATCTATGTTGATGACATAATAATCACTGGAAGCAACTGTAAAGATATTGAAGAAGTGGTAGTGAATCTAAGCAAAACCTTTGCTTTAAAGGACCTTGGTGATCTGAACTTCTTTCTCGGGATACAAGGGGCCAGAATTCATGATACCAGCCAGCTCTCCCAAATAAAATATATTCAAGATCTATTAACCAGAACAGAAATGGCAGGCAGCCAAGGAATAGAGACTCTCTTCAACACTTCTGAGAAGTTGAGAATGGATGAAGGAGTAAGATTTCATGATCCTACACTCTATAGAAGTGTTATAGGAAGCCTGCAATATGCAGTCCTTACAAGACCTGAGCTAGCTTTCTCTGTCAACAAACTCAGCCAGTACATGTCTGATCCTAGACAACTACACTAGACAGCATGCAAAAGAATACTGAGATACCTCAAGAGCACAATGAACATGTGTTTAAAATTCATAAAATCAGAATACCTTGACATCACTGCCTATACTGATGTAGATTGGGCAAGTGATCTTGATGACAGGAGGTCAATCAGTGGATACTGCATGTATTTGGGAAATAACTTGGTGGCTTGGAGCTCAAGGAAACAAGGTGTAGTTGCCAGATCTACTACAGAGCCTGAATACAGAGCTATGGCTCTGTGTAGTGCTGAAATTACTTGGATAAGCTCATTGCTGAGTGAGCTGAAATTAAAAGTTGAAGGAGTTCCTGTGATTCTAAGTGACAGTACTAGTGCAGCAGCTATAGCTGCCAATCCTGTATATCATTCGAAAACTAAGCATTTCAAAATTGATCTCCACTTCATCAGAGACAAGGTTATGAAAGGTGAATTAGAGATAAGCTACATTGCCAGCAAGGACCAAACTGCAGATGTTTTAACTAAGCCACTGCCACATTACAAACTCAACCATTTCAGAAGCAAACTCAATGTCATTGACAAGACCTTGTGTTTGAGAGAGGGTGTTGAAATTAGTGACTACGAGAAGCCAGCAGCTAACTTAAATGACAAGCATGCCACCTCAGCTGCAGTCAATTGCAATATGAGAATGTTGAAGATGAGATGGATTTGCTTAGCTGGCAAAATGGATATGCAGAAGATCCTCAGTACATATGCATGCAGAAAACACGATTCTAGAAGCTAAATATGAGTGGTTGTATTCATGAATTGGTTATTTTGCTTATTTACTCTGCTACCCTTGTGCTAGCTGTTTTCTCTTGTCTTCTCTGTATATAAACAAAACGTGAGTTTGTATTTTTGTAATTCAAGTTTTCACCTTTAATAGAACATTTGTGATTTGTGCTTGCTTGCCATACATAAGCAAATTTTAACTGAACTATATATAAATGCTTAGAGATTTCTCCTGTAAATTAGTAAAAAAAATGCATTTGAAATGAGGATTTGTTAGGTGAATAGAGATTATATGGCGTGTAACAAGTTTTTTAAAGAATTAAATTCACATGAAGGTTTACTTCATTACTTGTGAAAATGGGTATTTATGTAATTTTCAATAAAATGGGATTTATGAAGACTTTGAGCGGTGTCAAATACTACTACTATTCCTATTAATTGGGCTAACCAGCACCCAAGGTCTGTCTTTTGGAGTCACTTAATTTTCAATTACTCCTTACCACTTGCCTAACTTTCTTCCACTTCCAACCCATTTCAAAATTCGTCAAACCACCTTCCATTTTCAGCCCTGTTACTCATTTCAGACTGAACTAAGAAACCGGAAAATCACCTTCCCAGCCGGTCCTCAGATAAACCACGTGGCCAATTCACTTGCCATTGATGTATTTATTTTATTTTAAATTCGAAATGGACTGTTTGAGGTTACTAAACTGACCTTAATTTATTACTGTCATAATATTAATAATAACAGCAACAGTAGTAGCAACAGCAACAACAACAACAACAATAATAATTATCAACAATAAATTTGTTATGATGATGATGATAATATAAGGAATGATAAAATGAGAATTTCTAAATTTAATAGAAAGTAATATGGTCGATTTAGGAAATGAGAATCCCTCCATGGGAATAGAAACTCTAGTATAATATTGTCAGTTTTTATTTCATAATTACAATTTTTTTTTCATAGTTGTGGCTTAAAATCTATAGTACCTTGATATCAAACAGGCCTTAATTCAAATTGGTGATTGATTCTAGGTTTCAATACTCAATAATTGTATGTAAAAATTACTAACCTTGATCAGTACTTGTTATCATATACATTTCAATTTTTTTATTCAGTAAAATACTCATATTGAATCAATTATTTAACAATTGAGGTTATATATTAAACTTAGCCTCTAAGGGCATTGTAGAGTGGGTTTCAAGCCGCGTCATTTGGTTGAATTATGGAAGAGGTATGGAGATTAAAAAATAAATTAGGACTTTATCCATCGCTTACCATTTTCCCCCCTCAAAAAGGAGTATATCTTGAAATTAATTGATGACTTCCAATTAAAAAAATAACAAAAATCAATGACATCTCCAGATCTCCAATTATGTATAGCCGCTCTCGAAATGTTTGAATGCATATACTTGGTAGAAGGATATATTAACACATACCATATATTTGATCAATGCATATCTTGTAAATGAAAAAGCAAATCTTTAGGATATGAATAACGAATTAAAGATTAACAACATACCATATATTTCTAGATAGTTATAACTATTATTAAAACTATAAGTACCAACCACCTCATGCCATATATATATACTTGTATCTCTTTCTTAATCCACCAACCTAAAAAAAAAAGGAGAAAACTTATCAGCTTAAATTTGCTTGCTTGGTTGTTCTTCTCTTAGTTGCTTCTTCTGGTATATATTTTAATCTCCTTTTCTTTATCTTAGTTATTTTATTTTATTTTATCCCAAATGCTTCTTGCTAACAATTACAAAAACAATATTAATTTAATTTGTTATACATTATTGTGTTCTTTTTGAACAAATTGAAAAGCTCATCTTTAATTTCGTCCTCAGAACTCATGAAATCAAAACAAATTTAATTTATTTAGGTTTATCCAAAGCTTGCGAACACGACGAGGAGTGCAAAGATATATGTGAAGGTTTTAAAGGCTATTGCAACACAAAGGAAGGAAGATGTGTTTGCGAGGGAGGAAAGTTTGCAGAAAAATTCTCTCCTGGTCATCACTCCAAAAGTGACAACAATTAATATGAATTTGATGAAAATATGTTGAACATCAACATGCCTTAATAAAGAATTATTAATTCCAAAATTTGCATTAAACTTTTTTTTTGTATATATATTTGGTTGATTTTTGCATTTCACTTTTTGATTGAGTAAAAAGATATTGGGAGAGAGTTATCCAATTGTAGTTTTACCCTATTAATATTGTAAATAGTAGTAGTTATTTAAAAAATAATAATATAAAATTTCATTTAAATATTAAGAAATAATTTACGTTGATTAATCAATATAATTAGTCTCTTGACAGCGGTATTTTTACTTTCCATCTCTCTCTTCTTTTTTTTTTTTTAAAAAAATCTTGCCACGTATTATTTCACAAGGACCTTTGTGATATGAGAGTCAAAATGCTAAAAATAATTTTATTTTACTATATATTTTGGGTTATCGTACTTGTGTATATTAGGCACTATAAATTTTTTATGAAGCATATCAGCATATCTTCATATGATATAAATATTAAATTTTATTAATGATAACTATTGACACTATACCCACATTGAAATACAAGTGTGCAACCTAAGAGGGGGGTGAATTGGATTTTTTTAAAATTATCCTAACAAATCCACACAACAAGCAATCTAATGACTTAACAATAATTGAAAGCAATAAGTTCAATAATGGTACAATAATTAAAGAGTAAGGGAGAAGAGAAACAAACACACGAATTTTTACGTGGTTCGACAATCCCCGCCTACGTCCACGCCTCCAAGCGATCCAAGCTCGAGGATTTCACTATCCAAGCCTTTCCAAGGCTTCAACGATTACAATTGACTTCAAGGTGTCAATAAACCTTTACAACATAGAGATTATCTCCCAATCTCTTCACTCAAGTGTCTCACACACTCAAACTCTTACAAATGAATTGAAGAAATAAAAGATACAATGAAACTCACTCAATGAGTAGATATTCAAAGATGAAGAACAATGAATGATTCAATGTTTTGTGTTTTGCAAGTTGTAAGCTCAAGATATCACGTGTGCTTTTTGTTTTTGCTTGTTGGAGAGCTTCAAAATGAGTTGGATTTGAGTTCTTATAGCTTGAGCTCGAAAACTAGCCGTTACTCACATTCTGGGCTATCCGGTTTGCCGTTTTATGGAATTCTGTAAGCCGGATTTATGTTACCGTTAAGGCAAAATTCAAAATTTTGCCTAACCGGTTTGCCGGATTCAGGAATTCGGTAAGCCGTTTTCGTTTTGGATGCTTACTGGCCCGAATTCGGATTTCCGGTTTTCTGAATCCGGTAAGCCACTTGATACAGTAACCTGCTACAGTGAAAATTTTCCAATATTTTCAATTTGACCCCAAAACTTTATAAAACTGTAGTATGACCCAAAACGTTATGAAACTTTACAAATAAGTCCAATTTCAGAAATTCTAAATAATTCTTCGTTAACCCCAAACTTTTTGAAATTATGACTTCGCCCAAACTTTGTGAAATTACAGAATGACCTAAAAATATATAAATAGTTTCAAATAGGTCCAAATCTGAAATTTAAAATACTATCAAAGATTTTAAAATTACTTTCATTTTAGTCCAAAATGCTTTATTTCCATAACATCATTTTCTTATTATAAAAGCACAATTCATAAATCTTTACTTAATAAAGACGTGTGGTTTGTTATCATCAAAATCAATATTTATAGCCATATAGGCTAACAATCTCCCCCTTTTTGATGATGACAAAGCACATTCAAAACTCTAATCTTTTTATGAAAAAGCTCCCCCTTAATCAATGCAAGTTAAAAAATGATTTGAAAATTGTTTAACAAAAAACTCCCCCTACATACATGCTCCCCCTAGATACATGCATATTTTCATAACACTTATTAAGTGGCTGATCATCACTTGGGGCTAAAAAGGTAAACTTGTTATCGCTGTATTTGACCCAAGTACCATCCTTCCACTCAAAGCCTAACTCAACAATAACCTCATCCCCAATACCCTTGGACGGCCTACAAGAAGGTTCTAGAATTGGCACTTCAAAGAATTTAAGAATTCGGGTAATGAAGTGACCATAAGGAAGAGAGTGGGTAATCAAGGCAGGAACACTCAACATGGTGCGAACGATGGAATAGCCCAAGTCAACCGGGCGACTTCTAAGAATACAGTCAATCATGGCGACATCCATGTGAGACACCTCATCCAAATGTCCTGATCTAAGAAGTACAACGAACTGGATGATACGAAGCAAAAGACGAGTTTGAAGACAAAGACACTGAGTACGGAAATGAATGGTACAGTCTTCAACAGAAAGATCATTACGCCGACAAATATTACGAACGGCATCAACATGAACATAATCATCAATTTCAGGAGGTTTCCTAAGAGAAAAAATGTCCAAGCCATCATCGGAAGATCCTAGGATGTTGTCCAAATCCGAATCATCAAACTCAATCAAAACTCCTCCAACTGTGGTGATTACTCGATTCTCTTTCTCCGCGGAACAATCCATATTCGAGTAAAATACTTTCACCAAGTCGGGATACACATTCTCCTCAATCAACAATGCATCAATCCAACCAACATCTTCCAACAATTGAAATAAAGTTCTATGACTAATCTGGAGAGAATGTAAAACATCTGGTAAAACAAAGAAAGTGTTGAGTACCTCACGAGTCCGAAAGTTTTGATGGAACCTTTTGATCAAGTGATGCTTGTTCTGAAAATGAATGGACTCAAAGGTGGATTGATTGGAGGTGCCCCTTGCTTCCCATGGCCGTGTGGATGTTTGAACCGATTCCTTGCCTTTTCTACGAACCGGCCGAGACCTTGACATATCGATTTTGATAGATTTGAAGATAAAATCACCAAAGAGAGTGAAGATGATGAAGATTGGAAGTGATTTGGTGAAACAAATTGGATCAAAAACGGCTTGAGAGTGAGAAATCTAGAGAGAGAAAATTCGGCTCAAAACCTAGGTTGAAATCCGGATCTAGAGTTTTGGATTTTGAAAATGAAGTTTAAAGATGGTTTTGAGTGAATAAAGTGATGGGGAATGATTTTCTTGACTCAATTTGATGTGAAAATGGAAGAAAAAAAATAGATTTTGGAGTGAAATCAAGAGAGGAGAAAACAGGTTTTAGAGAGAGACAAGAAACGGTTTGCTGAATGAGGAGAAGATGATGAACAGCAAAGATAATCCACGAATACGGCTTGCCGGATCTTGCTAACCGGCTTGCCGGTTAATGGGCAGCAAGTCACAATTTCACAAACGGCTTGCCGGTTCGCTTGGGAAACAAAAAATCCGGAAATCCGGTTCTTGGTCAGAGAGTTGAAAGCCGAAAACGGCTTGCCGGTTTTGGAGAACCGGTTTGCCGGATGTGAACCCGAGACCCATAGCGCGAAAATGGCTTGCCGGTTTTGGAGAACCGGTAGGCCGGTTGTGAGGCATAAATGAAGCTAAGCAAAACCAGTTTATCGGATTGAAAATCAGGTTATCCGAATGTTGTCCTTGAAATACAAATGTGCAACTCAAGAGGGGGGGTGAATTGTATTTTTAAAATCTATCCTAACAAATCCACACAACAAGCAATCTAATGTCTTAACAATAATTGAAAACAATAAGTTCAATAATAGCACAATAATTAAAGAGTAAGGGAGAAGAGAAACAAACACACGAATTTTTACGTGGTTCGGCAATCCCCGCCTACGTCCACGCCTCCAAGCGATCCAAGCTCGAGGATTTCACTATCCAAGCCTTTCCAAGGCTTCAACAATTACAATTGACTTCGAGGTGTCAATAAACCTTTACAACAAAGAGATTATCTCCCAATCTCTTCACTCAAGTGTCTCACACACTCAAATTCTCACAAATGAGATGAACAAATGATTATTACAATGAAACTCACTCAATGAGTAGATATACAATGATGAAGAACAAGAAAAGATTCAATGTTTGTATTTCGCAAATTTGAACACTCAAGATATCACGTGTGCCTTTTGTTTTTGCTTGTTGGAGAGCTTCAAAATGAGTTGGATTTGAGTTCTTATAGCTTGAGCTCGAAAACTAGCCGTTACTCACATTCTGGGCTATCCGGTTTGCCGTTTAATGGAATCCGGTAAGCCGGATTTATGTTACCGTTAAGGCAAAATTCAAAATTTTGCCTAACCGGCTTGCCGGATTCGGAATCCGGTAAGCCGTTTTCGTTCTGGTGCTTACTGCCCGAATTCGGCCTGCCGTTTATCAGTATCCGGTAAGCCGCTTGCTACAGTAACTGCTACAGTAAAACATTTCCCGAAATTTACAGTTTGACCCCAAAACTTTATAAAACTGTACTACGGCCCAAAACGTTATGAAACTTTGCAAATAGGTCCAATTTCAGAATTTTTAAGTAATACTTCGTTAATCCCAAAACTTTCTGAAATTATGACTTTGCCCAAACTTTGTGAAATTATATAATGACCCCAAAAACATTTAAATAATTTCAAATAAGTCCAAATCCGAAAACTTTAAAAACATTATCAAAGCTTTTAAAATACATGTGGTTTGTTATCATCAAAATCAATATTTATAGCCATATAGGCTAACAATCTCCCCCTTTTTGATGATGACAAAGCACATTCAAAACTTTAATTTTGTTATGAAAGAGCTCCCCCTTAATCAATGCAAGTTAAAAAATGATTTGAAAATAGTTTAATAAAAAACTCCCCCTGCATATATGCTCCCCCTAGATACATGCATATTTTCATAACACATATTAAATCATTCTCCCCCTTCATCATCAAAAAGAATAAAGACTCCCCCTATCAATCATCAAAATCACAACATAAGAAAATCCATATAAAATCCATATAATCCATAATGATCAAGCAACACAAAATCCATAACATCAACATAGATAGTCATAACAAATCCATACAATCCAAAAAAAATACATAAACCGAAGAGCATAACAACCATCCATAGAATCGAAAATAAAAGAACACACAATGCAGTAAATAAAATGTAGGTGTGTCCAAGTACAAGCACAAAATACTACTCAGGTGGTGAGGATGGAGGTGATGGAGGTGGAAACGGATATGGAATGCCGAAGTGCTCGAAGAGGAGGCGCTGTCCATGAATGAGCTGCTGCTGCAGCTGCCGCTGCTGCTGCTGCTCCTGCTGAAGCTCAGTCTGCCTCACCGAAAGTGTCCGAACCTCATCCATAAGCTGCTGAAGAGTGACATCTCCAGAGGTAGGAGGCCGTGGAGGTGATGAAGCGGATGCAGATGCACTAGGAGCCGAAGCAACCATAGAAGAAACTCGGCGTCTACGCTGCCCTCGAAATGATAGTGAGAATACTGGAAGCTGATCAGCGGGAATCACGGCATTAAGTGGCCGATCATCACTTGGGGCTAGAAAGGTAAACTTGTTATCGCTGTATTTGACCCAAGTGTCATCCTTCCACTCAAAGCCTAACCCAACAATAACCTCATCCCCAATACCCTTGGATGGCCTACAAGAAGGTTCTAGAATCGGCACTTCAAAGAATTTAAGAATACGAGTAATGAAGTGACCATAAGGAAGAGAGCGGGTAATCAAGGCTGGAATGCTCAACATGGTGCGAACAATGGAATAGCCCAAGTCAACCGGGCGACCTCTAAGAATACAGTCAATCATGGCGACATCCATGTGAGACACCTCATCCAAATGTCCTGATCTAGGAAGTACAATGGACTGGATGATACGAAGCAAAAAACGAGTTTGAAGACAAAGACACTGAGTACGGAAATGAATGGTACAGTCTTCAACAGAAAGATCATTACGCCGACAAATATTACGAACGGCATCGACATGAACATAATCATCAATTTCAGGAGGTTTCCTAAGAGAAAAAATGTCCAAGCCATCATCGGAAGATCCTAGGATGTTGTTCAAATCTGAATCATCAAATTCAATCAAAACTCCTCCAACTTTGGTGATTACTCGATTCTCTTTCTCCGCGGAACAATCCATATTCGAGTAAAATACTTTCACCAAGTCGGGATACACATTCTCCTCAATCAACAAAGCATCAATCCAACCAACATCTCCCAACAATTGAAATAAAGTTCTATGACTAATCTGGAGAGAATGTAAAACAGCCGGTAAAACAAAGAAAGTGTTGAGTACCTCACGAGTCCGAAAGCTTTGATGAAACCTTTTGATCAAGTGTTGCGTGTTCTGAAAGTGAATGGACTCAAAGGTGGGTTGATTGGAGGTGCCCCTTGCTTCCCGTGGCCGTGTGGATGGTTGAACCGGTTCCTTGCCTTTTCTCCGAACCGGCCGAGAGCTTGACATATTGATTTTGATTGATTTGAAGATAAAAACACCAAAGAGAATGAAGAAGATGAAGATTGGAGGTGATTTGGTGAAACAAATTTGATCAAAAACGGCTTGAGAGTGAGAAATCTAGAGAGAGAAAATTCGGCTCAAAACCTAGGTTGGAATTGGGATCTAAGGATTTAGATGTTGAAAACGGGTTTCAAGGATGGTTTTACGATCTTAGAGAGATGGGGAATGATTTTATTGATTCAATTTGATGTAAAAATGGAAGAAAAAGAAGGATTTTGGAGTGAGAAAGAGAGAAAATAGAAACGGTTTTTAGAGAGATAATGGAAACGGATTGCCGAAACTTAGGAGAGGATGAATAGTGTTTAAAGAGCTCAAATTCGGTTTACCGGATTTTCTAACCGGCAAGCCGGTTTGTGGACAGATTTGAACAAAGCCGAAAGCGGCTTTCCGAAAAACAAATCCGGAAATCCGGAAATGAACCGAGAGTAGAAAGAAGCAATTCGGCTTGCCGGTTGTGGATAACCGGTAGGCCGGTTGTGAACCCGAGAACAGCCTTCTTCAGCAAATTTAAAAGGCACGAATCCGGCTTGCCGGATTTCCTAACCGGCAGGCCGGTTAGTATGCAGAAAAGGAGAAAGCCGAAACCGGCTTTCCGAAATTGAAATCCGGTAAACCGGATATGGACCGAGAGATGCAAGAGGCAATTCGGCTTGCCGGTTTCCTTAACCGGCTGGCCGGTTTCGAGAGCCTCCAAAAATAATCGGTTTTCCGGATGTCTTGAACCGGAAATCCGGTTTTGCTCCAGCAAAGCATGCATGCGAATTCGGTTTTCCGATTATTGATAACCGGTTGACCGGTTATGAGGCAGTAAATATCCTTCCAAATTCGGTTTTCCGGATTGAAAATCCGGTCATCCGAATGTTGTCCAGAGACCAACCAAAGCTAATCCGGTTTTCCGGATTGAAAATCCGGTTTTCCGGAATTTGTCCCGAGAGGGATCAATAAGGAGAAATAATTTTCCGGAAGAATGAAAAGGGAAAAATGCTAGCTTTTGTACTTGTATTACACACCATTTTATTTCCGGCTTTAAAAATTGATTAATTTTAAATCATTTCAAGATTTAAAACTTTTCAATAAGCCATCTAATGCATGTAATATAAAATCATAAAATCATAAATTTACAAGCACATCAAGTTATCTAATTCATGTAGCATAAAACCATATGATAACAATCATATCAAGCCATGAATTAAAACATGAATTAAGATTCAACATTCATCATTCCAAGCTCATGCCTAATCTTTATAAAATGCTCTTCGCTAAGAGGTTTTGTAAAGATATCCGCAAGTTGATTTTCAGTGGAAACAAATTTAATTACAACATCCCCTTTTTGAACATGATCTCTAAGGAAATGATGTCTAATCTCTATATGCTTAGTCCTAGAATGTTGAATGGGATTCTTGGAAAGATTTATAGCACTAGTATTGTCACATAAGATAGGAATTTGATCAAGTATAATGCCATAGTCTCTAAGGGTTTGTTTCATCCAAAGAATTTGTGCACAACAACTACCTGCGGCAATATATTCTGCCTCGGTGGTTGAAAGCGCAACTGAGTTTTGTTTCTTACTAAACCAAGAGACAAGAGAATGACCTAGGAAGTGACATGTTCCACTAGTACTTTTTCTATCAACCTTATACCCAGCAAAATCAGCATCCGAATAACAAGTTAAATCAATATGAGTTCCTCTAGGATACCAAAGG
This sequence comes from Citrus medica, assembly GCA_002013955.2. Classification (NCBI taxonomy): domain Eukaryota; kingdom Viridiplantae; phylum Streptophyta; class Magnoliopsida; order Sapindales; family Rutaceae; genus Citrus; species Citrus medica. Next base: position 98,983 of record MKYO02027374.1, on the reverse strand, counting down.
CCAAGATTAATAGTGCCAATTAAATACCGAAAAATGCGTTTGACAGCAAGCATGTGAGACTCTTTAGGACAAGATTGAAATCTAGCACACAAGCAAACACTAAACATAATATCAGGCCTACTAGCAGTCAAGTAGAGTAAGGATCCGATCATACCTCGATAAGTCTTGATATCAACTTCCTTACCTTTCTCATCTTTGTCCAGCTTGATGGTAGTGCTCATAGGAGTGCTTTTTGCCGTTCCATTTTCATAGCCAAATCTTTTGAGTAGATCTTTCACGTACTTGGCTTGGTTTATGAAAATTCCTTCCTCGTTTTGTTTGATTTGAAGACCAAGGAAGTACTTCAACTCTCCCATCATACTCATCTCAAACTCTTGGCTCATACATGATGAAAAATCTTTACACAACAACTCATTAGTAGAACCAAAGATAATATCATCAACATATATTTGAACAATAAGTATGTCTTGGTTCTTATGCTTAACAAAAAGAGTTGTGTCCGCTTTTCCCATTGAAAAATCGTTATCCAACAAGAAATTTTTAAGCCTATCATACCAAGCTCTAGGTGCTTGTTTTAAACCATACAAAGCCTTGGATAACTTATACACATGATCTGGAAATTTTTCATTTTCAAAACCAGGAGGTTGTTTCACATAAACTTCCTCCATAATGTATCCATTTAAGAAAGCACTCTTGACATCCATTTGATACAAAATAAAATCCTTATGACATGCATATGCTAACAACATCCTAATGGATTCTAATCTTGCTACAGGTGCAAAAGTTTCATCAAAATCAATTCCTTCTTCTTGGTTGTAACCTTGAGCCACTAATCTAGCTTTATTTCTTACAACCACACCGGATTCATCCATTTTGTTTCTAAATACCCATTTAGTACCTATAATGGATTGATGTTCCGGATTAGGAACTAACTCCCACACATTATTTCTCTCAAATTGATTCAACTCCTCTTGCATTGCCATAATCCAAGATTCATCATTTTCCGCATCCGCAAAGGATTTTGGCTCAATTTGAGAAATAAATGCAGCATGCTCACATGTGTTTCTAAGAGATGATCTAGTGGTAACACCTCGTGAGGGATCTCCTAAAATTACATCCTTAGGATGAGAGGACACATACCTCCACTCCTTGGGGAGTGTTTGTGAAGTACCTTCATTTTGCTCTGCATTTGTTTCTTCATGATGTTCCTCTTGAATTCCAGGTGGTGTGTCTTCTTGGTTGCCATTTGATGCTTCTTCTTGTTGTTCTTCTTCTGCATTATCATCAACAACAACTTTCTCCGTAGAGGAGGGGTTAGACTCATCAAATGTAACATGCATAGATTCTTCCACAACTAAAGTTCTTTTATTATAAACTCTATAAGCTTTGCTTGAATTTGAATAACCAAGAAAGATACCAACATCAGATTTTGGATCAAATTTACCAAGATTATCTTTTGTGTTTAAAACAAAACATTTGCATCCAAAAACTTTAAAATAACCAATGTTGGGTTTTCTATCTTTCCAAAGCTCATATGGAGTTTTATTGAGATTAGGTCTAATCAACACCCGATTTAAAACATAACAAGCGGTGTTGACGGCTTCGGCCCAAAAATACTTAGGCAAAGAATTTTCATTCAACATGGTCCTAGCCATTTCTTGAATAGACCTATTCTTTCTCTCTACTACTCCATTTTGTTGTGGAGTCCTAGGTGATGAAAATTGATGTTCAATGCCAAGGTCATTACAGAAATTTTCAAATGCATGATTTTCAAATTCTCCACCATGATCACTTCTAATACAAGTGATGGAGTAACCTTTTTCATTTTGAACCTTTTTACAGAAAATTCGAAATGCATCAATGGCATCATCCTTATTAGCTAAGAACAATACCCATGTGTATCTCGAATAATCATCCACAATTACACATGCATAAAACTTACCACTTAAACTAGCATGTCTAGAAGGTCCAAATAAATCTATATGAAGCAATTGAAGTGGTTTTGAAGTGGAAACATGATTTTTGCTTTTGAATGAAGTTTTGATTTGTTTTCCAAATTGGCATGCTTCACAAGTTCTATCTTTTTGAAAATTGATTTTTGGAAGACCTTTTACTAAATCATTTTTCACGATTTTTGAAATCAAATCCATGCTTGCATGACCTAATCTTCTATGCCATAACCAACCATCATCATGCAATGCGGAAAGACATTTCTCATTTGTTGATGCACAATCTATATTAATGGTATAGACATTAACACATCTATTTCCTACAAACAAGACTTTCCCATCACATGCATTCTCAATAACACACTTTGATTCATCAAAGATAACTCTATACCCTTTATCACATAATTGACTAATACTAAGCAAATTGTGTTTCAAGTTTTCAACCAAACACACATTTTCAATGAGAGTAGAGGATACATTACCGACATTTCCAATCCCAATGATTTTTCCTTTTGAATTATCCCCAAACGAAACATCTCCGCCATTTTCGATCTTGGTAAAGCTTGAAAACCAAGAATAATTCCCTGTCATGTGTCTTGAACAGCCACTGTCCAAGTACCACTTATTCTTCTTCTTCTTTGAGCCCTGTAGAGAAAATCTCAAGCTTTAGGTACCCAAACCTTTTTGGGTCCTTGAGAGTTAGCAATGGTTCCTTTCGGAACCCAAACACATTTCATACCATAATATGCATTTCTCTTCACTGCACATCTATTTTTCATATGGCCATCTTGATTGCAATAATGACATACAATTTTATTGTTAATAGATGTATTCTTCACAAAATAACTCTTGTAAAATTTTTGTTTCAAATTCGGTTTATAACCTATGCCACTTTTGTCAAATACACATTTTTGTGAGTTTAGCAAATTGTCCAACATCTTTTGCCCATTTGTGAATTTTAGCATAATTTCATTTAGTTCATTGCTCTTCTTTCTAAGCATTTCATTCTCATTTTTCAAGTCATTCATGTGTGACTCTAAGTGCTCATGTGAGGTGCTAGAATTCTCAAATAATGCAATACTATCATGCAATGTTTTATTTTCTAATTCTAGGCATGTAATCTTTGCTCTAAATGAATCATTTTCATTCTTAAGCTCTATCATCTTCCTTTTAAGACATATATTCTTTTTACCAATCTTCATTAGCTCATCATGCAAATTCTTAAAAGCATCATGCAATTCATCATAAGTGGGAAGAACACTTACCTCATCAAGTTCATCACATGATTCTTCCCCAACAGCCATGAGAGCTAAGTTTGTCATTTCTTGTTGCTCATCATCGTCACTTGTTTCGTCATCGCTATCATCCCATTTGGCCACCATAGCTTTCTTCTTGAGTTTGTTGAGAAGAGGACATTCCGGTCTTATGTGTCCGGGCTTCTTGCATTCATAACAAGTGATTGGCTCCTTATTCTCTTTCTTATTCTTGTAGCCTCTGAACTTTCTCTGCTCATTATTCTTCTTGTAAAATTTTCTGAATCTTCTAGCTAACATAGCCAACTCCTCATCATCCATTTCGCTTTCCTCATTACTCTCACGTTTTGAAGCCTTGAGAGCAATGTTCTTCTTCTTTTCTTCATGCCCTTTTTCAGCTGCCAAATATTCTTCATACGAAATAAGAGAGCCAATTAAATCATCAATAGGTAACACATTTAAATCTTTGGCTTCCTCAATGGCAGTCCTTTTTGGTCTCCATTCCTTAGGTAGAGACCTAATGATTTTCTTGACTTTTTCGCTATTTGAAAAAGTCTTTCCTAGGGCTCCTAGAGTGTTCACTATGTCTTTGTTATGACTATCTATGTTGATGTTATGGATTTTGTGTTGCTTGATCATTATGGATTATATGGATTTTATATGGATTTTCTTATGTTGTGATTTTGATGATTGATAGGGGGAGTCTCTATTCTTTTTGATGATGAAGGGGGAGAATGATTTAATATGTGTTATGAAAATATGCATGTATCTAGGGGGAGCATGTATGCAGGGGGAGTTTTTCTTTTATTATTAAACTATTTTCAAATCATTTTTTAACTTGCATTGATTAAGGGGGAGCTCTTTCATAACAAAATTAAAGTTTTGAATGTGCTTTGTCATCATCAAAAAGGGGGAGATTGTTAGCCTATATGGCTATAAATATTGATTTTGATGATAACAAACCACATGTATTTTAAAAGCTTTGATAATGTTTTTAAAGTTTTCGGATTTGGACTTATTTGAAATTATTTAAATGTTTTTGGGGTCATTTTATAATTTCACAAAGTTTGGGCAAAGTCATAATTTCAGAAAGTTTTGGGATTAATGAAGCATTACTTAAAAATTCTGAAATTGGACATATTTGCAAAGTTTCATAACGTTTTGGGCTATACTACAGTTTTTATAAAGTTTTGGGGTCAAAATGAAAATATGGTAAAAATTTCACTGTAGCAGGTTACTGTAATGAAATATAACACTTATTCAATAAAACGATAAGGCAACACTTTCCTTTAAACCCAGTTTTTAAACTCACACTTAAACACTTTTCTCTTTTAAAATGCTGCTCTCTTCAAATATTTTTTAGTTTCGATATTATTTCAAAATACTATTTCAACCTTTTGGAGATTTTTTAATAATTTAGATGCTATACAATATGGTAATGATTTAATTAAGTCTTTAAATTTTAATTTACTGAAATTATTTATCCATATTTACTATAAGTAAATGAGAAATATGGAATTATTTCCCCATCCCCACCCCACTAAATTTATTGGGAATGCATGTGAAATTTTTAATGGAGTGAGAAATGGGGTTGGCCTCCCCACCTTCACCCCACCACATTGTCATTCCTAGTTATCATAATAGTTGTTAATTAAACAAACTAAAACACTATTTGTACTTTTTGGCGTTTGATTTAGTCAATTTTGAAATACTAGTGTGCAACCCAAGAGGGGGGTGAATTGGATTTGTAAAATCTATCCTAACAAATTCACACAACAAGCAATCTAATGTCTTAACAATAATTGAAAACAATAAGTTCAATAATAGCACAATAATTAAAGAGTAAGGGAGAAGAGAAACAAACACACGAATTTTTACGTGGTTCGGCAATCCCCGCCTACGTCCACGCCTCCAAGCGATCCAAGCTCGAGGATTTCACTATCCAAGCCTTTCCAAGGCTTCAACAATTACAATTGACTTCGAGGTGTCAATAAACCTTTACAACAAAGAGATTATCTCCCAATCTCTTCACTCAAGTGTCTCACACACTCAAATTCTCACAAATGAGATGAACAAATGATTATTACAATGAAACTCACTCAATGAGTAGATATACAATGATGAAGAACAAGAAAAGATTCAATGTTTGTATTTCGCAAATTTGAACACTCAAGATATCACGTGTGCCTTTTGTTTTTGCTTGTTGGAGAGCTTCAAAATGAGTTGGATTTGAGTTCTTATAGCTTGAGCTCGAAAACTAGCCGTTACTCACATTCTGGGCTATCCGGTTTGCCGTTTAATGGAATCCGGTAAGCCGGATTTATGTTACCGTTAAGGCAAAATTCAAAATTTTGCCTAACCGGCTTGCCGGATTCGGAATCCGGTAAGCCGTTTTCGTTCTGGTGCTTACTGCCCGAATTCGGCCTGCCGTTTATCAGTATCCGGTAAGCCGCTTGCTACAGTAACTGCTACAGTAAAACATTTCCCGAAATTTACAGTTTGACCCCAACACTTTATAAAACTGTACTACGGCCCAAAACGTTATGAAACTTTGCAAATAGGTCCAATTTCAGAATTTTTAAGTAATACTTCGTTAATCCCAAAACTTTCTGAAATTATGACTTTGCCCAAACTTTGTGAAATTATATAATGACCCCAAAAACATTTAAATAATTTCAAATAAGTCCAAATCCGAAAACTTTAAAAACATTATCAAAGCTTTTAAAATACATGTGGTTTGTTATCATCAAAATCAATATTTATAGCCATATAGGCTAACAATCTCCCCCTTTTTGATGATGACAAAGCACATTCAAAACTTTAATTTTGTTATGAAAGAGCTCCCCCTTAATCAATGCAAGTTAAAAAATGATTTGAAAATAGTTTAATAAAAAACTCCCCCTGCATATATGCTCCCCCTAGATACATGCATATTTTCATAACACATATTAAATCATTCTCCCCCTTCATCATCAAAAAGAATAAAGACTCCCCCTATCAATCATCAAAATCACAACATAAGAAAATCCATATAAAATCCATATAATCCATAATGATCAAGCAACACAAAATCCATAACATCAACATAGATAGTCATAACAAATCCATACAATCCAAAAAAAATACATAAACCGAAGAGCATAACAACCATCCATAGAGTCGAAAATAAAAGAACACACAATGCAGTAAATAAAATGTAGGTGTGTCCAAGTACAAGCACAAAATACTACTCAGGTGGTGAGGATGGAGGTGATGGAGGTGGAAACGGATATGGAATGCCGAAGTGCTCGAAGAGGAGGCGCTGTCCATGAATGAGCTGCTGCTGCAGCTGCCGCTGCTGCTGCTGCTCCTGCTGAAGCTCAGTCTGCCTCACCGAAAGTGTCCGAACCTCATCCATAAGCTGCTGAAGAGTGACATCTCCAGAGGTAGGAGGCCGTGGAGGTGATGAAGCGGATGCAGATGCACTAGGAACCGAAGCAACCGTAGAAGAAACTCGGCGTCTACGCTGCCCTCGAAATGATAGTGAGAATACTGGAAGCTGATCAGCGGGAATCACGGCATTAAGTGGCCGATCATCACTTGGGGCTAGAAAGGTAAACTTGTTATCGCTGTATTTGACCCAAGTGTCATCCTTCCACTCAAAGCCTAACCCAACAATAACCTCATCCCCAATACCCTTGGATGGCCTACAAGAAGGTTCTAGAATCGGCACTTCAAAGAATTTAAGAATACGAGTAATGAAGTGACCATAAGGAAGAGAGCGGGTAATCAAGGCTGGAATGCTCAACATGGTGCGAACAATGGAATAGCCCAAGTCAACCGGGCGACCTCTAAGAATACAGTCAATCATGGCGACATCCATGTGAGACACCTCATCCAAATGTCCTGATCTAGGAAGTACAATGGACTGGATGATACGAAGCAAAAAACGAGTTTGAAGACAAAGACACTGAGTACGGAAATGAATGGTACAGTCTTCAACAGAAAGATCATTACGCCGACAAATATTACGAACGGCATCGACATGAACATAATCATCAATTTCAGGAGGTTTCCTAAGAGAAAAAATGTCCAAGCCATCATCGGAAGATCCTAGGATGTTGTTCAAATCCGAATCATCAAATTCAATCAAAACTCCTCCAACTTTGGTGATTACTCGATTCTCTTTCTCCGCGGAACAATCCATATTCGAGTAAAATACTTTCACCAAGTCGGGATACACATTCTCCTCAATCAACAAAGCATCAATCCAACCAACATCTCCCAACAATTGAAATAAAGTTCTATGACTAATCTGGAGAGAATGTAAAACAGCCGGTAAAACAAAGAAAGTGTTGAGTACCTCACGAGTCCGAAAGCTTTGATGAAACCTTTTGATCAAGTGTTGCGTGTTCTGAAAGTGAATGGACTCAAAGGTGGGTTGATTGGAGGTGCCCCTTGCTTCCCGTGGCCGTGTGGATGGTTGAACCGGTTCCTTGCCTTTTCTCCGAACCGGCCGAGAGCTTGACATATTGATTTTGATTGATTTGAAGATAAAAACACCAAAGAGAATGAAGAAGATGAAGATTGGAGGTGATTTGGTGAAACAAATTTGATCAAAAACGGCTTGAGAGTGAGAAATCTAGAGAGAGAAAATTCGGCTCAAAACCTAGGTTGGAATTGGGATCTAAGGATTTAGATGTTGAAAACGGGTTTCAAGGATGGTTTTACGATCTTAGAGAGATGGGGAATGATTTTATTGATTCAATTTGATGTAAAAATGGAAGAAAAAGAAGGATTTTGGAGTGAGAAAGAGAGAAAATAGAAACGGTTTTTAGAGAGATAATGGAAACGGATTGCCGAAACTTAGGAGAGGATGAATAGTGTTTAAAGAGCTCAAATTCGGTTTACCGGATTTTCTAACCGGCAAGCCGGTTTGTGGACAGATTTGAACAAAGCCGAAAGCGGCTTTCCGAAAAACAAATCCGGAAATCCGGAAATGAACCGAGAGTAGAAAGAAGCAATTCGGCTTGCCGGTTGTGGATAACCGGTAGGCCGGTTGTGAACCCGAGAACAGCCTTCTTCAGCAAATTTAAAAGGCACGAATCCGGCTTGCCGGATTTCCTAACCGGCAGGCCGGTTAGTATGCAGAAAAGGAGAAAGCCGAAACCGGCTTTCCGAAATTGAAATCCGGTAAACCGGATATGGACCGAGAGATGCAAGAGGCAATTCGGCTTGCCGGTTTCCTTAACCGGCTGGCCGGTTTCGAGAGCCTCCAAAAATAATCGGTTTTCCGGATGTCTTGAACCGGAAATCCGGTTTTGCTCCAGCAAAGCATGCATGCGAATTCGGTTTTCCGATTATTGATAACCGGTTGACCGGTTATGAGGCAGTAAATATCCTTCCAAATTCGGTTTTCCGGATTGAAAATCCGGTCATCCGAATGTTGTCCAGAGACCAACCAAAGCTAATCCGGTTTTCCGGATTGAAAATCCGGTTTTCCGGAATTTGTCCCGAGAGGGATCAATAAGGAGAAATAATTTTCCGGAAGAATGAAAAGGGAAAAATGCTAGCTTTTGTACTTGTATTACACACCATTTTATTTCCGGCTTTAAAAATTGATTAATTTTAAATCATTTCAAGATTTAAAACTTTTCAATAAGCCATCTAATGCATGTAATATAAAATCATAAAATCATAAATTTACAAGCACATCAAGTTATCTAATTCATGTAGCATAAAACCATATGATAACAATCATATCAAGCCATGAATTAAAACATGAATTAAGATTCAACATTCATCATTCCAAGCTCATGCCTAATCTTTATAAAATGCTCTTCGCTAAGAGGTTTTGTAAAGATATCCGCAAGTTGATTTTCAGTGGAAACAAATTTAATTACAACATCCCCTTTTTGAACATGATCTCTAAGGAAATGATGTCTAATCTCTATATGCTTAGTCCTAGAATGTTGAATGGGATTCTTGGAAAGATTTATAGCACTAGTATTGTCACATAAGATAGGAATTTGATCAAGTATAATGCCATAGTCTCTAAGGGTTTGTTTCATCCAAAGAATTTGTGCACAACAACTACCTGCGGCAATATATTCTGCCTCGGTGGTTGAAAGCGCAACTGAGTTTTGTTTCTTACTAAACCAAGAGACAAGAGAATGACCTAGGAAGTGACATGTTCCACTAGTACTTTTTCTATCAACCTTATACCCAGCAAAATCAGCATCCGAATAACAAGTTAAATCAATATGAGTTCCTCTAGGATACCAAAGGCCAAGATTAATAGTGCCAATTAAATACCGAAAAATGCGTTTGACAGCAAGCATGTGAGACTCTTTAGGACAAGATTGAAATCTAGCACACAAGCAAACACTAAACATAATATCAGGCCTACTAGCAGTCAAGTAGAGTAAGGATCCGATCATACCTCGATAAGTCTTGATATCAACTTCCTTACCTTTCTCATCTTTGTCCAGCTTGATGGTAGTGCTCATAGGAGTGCTTTTTGCCGTTCCATTTTCATAGCCAAATCTTTTGAGTAGATCTTTCACGTACTTGGCTTGGTTTATGAAAATTCCTTCCTCGTTTTGTTTGATTTGAAGACCAAGGAAGTACTTCAACTCTCCCATCATACTCATCTCAAACTCTTGGCTCATACATGATGAAAAATCTTTACACAACAACTCATTAGTAGAACCAAAGATAATATCATCAACATATATTTGAACAATAAGTATGTCTTGGTTCTTATGCTTAACAAAAAGAGTTGTGTCCGCTTTTCCCATTGAAAAATCGTTATCCAACAAGAAATTTTTAAGCCTATCATACCAAGCTCTAGGTGCTTGTTTTAAACCATACAAAGCCTTGGATAACTTATACACATGATCTGGAAATTTTTCATTTTCAAAACCAGGAGGTTGTTTCACATAAACTTCCTCCATAATGTATCCATTTAAGAAAGCACTCTTGACATCCATTTGATACAAAATAAAATCCTTATGACATGCATATGCTAACAACATCCTAATGGATTCTAATCTTGCTACAGGTGCAAAAGTTTCATCAAAATCAATTCCTTCTTCTTGGTTGTAACCTTGAGCCACTAATCTAGCTTTATTTCTTACAACCACACCGGATTCATCCATTTTGTTTCTAAATACCCATTTAGTACCTATAATGGATTGATGTTCCGGATTAGGAACTAACTCCCACACATTATTTCTCTCAAATTGATTCAACTCCTCTTGCATTGCCATAATCCAAGATTCATCATTTTCCGCATCCGCAAAGGATTTTGGCTCAATTTGAGAAATAAATGCAGCATGCTCACATGTGTTTCTAAGAGATGATCTAGTGGTAACACCTCGTGAGGGATCTCCTAAAATTACATCCTTAGGATGAGAGGACACATACCTCCACTCCTTGGGGAGTGTTTGTGAAGTACCTTCATTTTGCTCTGCATTTGTTTCTTCATGATGTTCCTCTTGAATTCCAGGTGGTGTGTCTTCTTGGTTGCCATTTTATGCTTCTTGTTGTTGTTGTTCTTCTGCATTATCATCAACAACAACAACTTTCTCCGTAGAGGAGGGGTTAGACTCATCAAATGTAACATGCATAGATTCCTCCACACTTAAAGTTCTTTTATTATAACCTCTACAAGCTTTGCTTGAATTTGAATAACCAAGAAAGATACCAACATCAGATTTTGGATCAAATTTACCAAGATTATCTTTTGTGTTTAAAACAAAACATTTGCATCCAAAAACTTTAAAATAACCAATGTTGGGTTTTCTATCTTTCCAAAGCTCATATGGAGTTTTATTGAGATTAGGTCTAATCAACACCCGATTTAAAACATAACAAGCGGTGTTGACGGCTTCGGCCCAAAAATACTTAGGCAAAGAATTTTCATTCAACATGGTCCTAGCCATTTCTTGAATAGACCTATTCTTTCTCTCTACTACTCCATTTTGTTGTGGAGTCCTAGGTGATGAAAATTGATGTTCAATGCCAAGGTCATTACAGAAATTTTCAAATGCATGATTTTCAAATTCTCCACCATGATCACTTTTAATACAAGTAATAGAATAACCTTTTTTTATTTTGAACCTTTTTAAAGAAAATTCGAAATGCATCAATGGCATCATCCTTATTAGCTAAGAACAATACCCATGTGTATCTCGAATAATCATCCACAATTACACATGCATAAAACTTACCACTTAAACTAGCATGTCTAGAAGGTCCAAATAAATCTATATGAAGCAATTGAAGTGGTTTTGAAGTGGAAACATGATTTTTGCTTTTGAATGAAGTTTTGATTTGTTTTCCAAATTGGCATGCTTCACAAGTTCTATCTTTTTGAAAATTGATTTTTGGAAGACCTTTTACTAAATCATTTTTCACGATTTTTGAAATCAAATCCATGCTTGCATGACCTAATCTTCTATGCCATAACCAACCATCATCATGCAATGCGGAAAGACATTTCTCATTTGTTGATGCACAATCTATATTAATGGTATAGACATTAACACATCTATTTCCTACAAACAAGACTTTCCCATCACATGCATTCTCAATAACACACTTTGATTCATCAAAGATAACTCTATACCCTTTATCACATAATTGACTAATACTAAGCAAATTGTGTTTCAAGTTTTCAACCAAACACACATTTTCAATGAGAGTAGAGGATACATTACCGACATTTCCAATCCCAATGATTTTTCCTTTTGAATTATCCCCAAACGAAACATCTCCGCCATTTTCGATCTTGGTAAAGCTTGAAAACCAAGAATAATTCCCTGTCATGTGTCTTGAACAGCCACTGTCCAAGTACCACTTATTCTTCTTCTTCTTTGAGCCCTGTAGAGAAAATCTCAAGCTTTAGGTACCCAAACCTTTTTGGGTCCTTGAGAGTTAGCAATGGTTCCTTTCGGAACCCAAACACATTTCATACCATAATATGCATTTCTCTTCACTGCACATCTATTTTTCATATGGCCATCTTGATTGCAATAATGACATACAATTTTATTGTTAATAGATGTATTCTTCACAAAATAATTCTTGTAAAATTTTTGTTTCAAATTCGGTTTATAACCTATGCCACTTTTGTCAAACACACATTTTTGTGAGTTTAGCAAATTGTCCAACATCTTTTGCCCATTTGTAAATTTTAGCACAATTTCATTTAATTCATTACTCTTCTTTCTAAGCATTTCATTCTCATTTTTCAAGTCATTCATGTGTGACTCTAAGTGCTCATGTGAAGTGCTAGAGTTCTCAAATAATGCAATACTATCATGTAATGTTTTGTTTTCTAATTCTAGGCATGTAATCTTTGCACTAAATGAATCATTTTCATTCTTAAGCTCTATCATCTTCTTTTTAAGACTTATATTCTTTTTACCAATCTTCATTAGCTCATCATGCAAATCATTAAAAGCATCATGCAATTCATCATATGTAGGAAGAACACTTACCTCATCAAGTTCATCACATGATTCTTCCCCAATGGCCATGAGAGCTAAGTTTGTCATTTCTTGTTGCTCATCATCGTCACTTGTTTCCTCATCACTATCATCCCATGTAGCCACCATAGCCTTCTTCTTGAATTTGTTGAGAAGAGGACATTCCGGTCGTATGTGTCCGGGCTTCTTGCATTCATAACAAGTGATTGGCTCCTTCTTCTCCTTCTTATTCTTGTAGCCTCTGAACTTTCTCTGCTCATTATTCTTCTTGTAAAATTTTCTGAATCTTCTAGCTAACATAGCCAGCTCCTCATCATCCATTTCGCTTTCCTCATCACTCTCACGTTTTGAAGCCTTGAGAGCAATGTTCTTCTTCTTTTCCTCATGCCCTTTTTCAGCTGCCAAATCTTCTTCATATGAAATAAGAGAGCCAATTAAATCATCAATAGGTAACACATTTAAATCCTTGGCTTCCTCAATGGCAGTCCTTTTTGGTCTCCATTCCTTAGGTAGAGACCTAATGATTTTCTTGACTTTTTCGCTATTTGAAAAAGTCTTTCCTAGGGCTCCTAGAGTGTTCACTATGTCCGTGAATCTAGTATACATAGAGTACACATTTTCATTTTGTTCCATTTGGAACAATTCATATTGTCGAGTGTACCTACTTATTTTAGATTCTTTCACTTGGTTTGTGCCTTCATAGACAACTTCAAGTTTGTGCCAAATCTCATTAGCACTTTCGCAACTAGACACTCTATGAAACTCTTTCTTATCTAGTGCACAAAACAAGGCATTCATGGCCTTGGAATTTAGAGAAGCTTTTCTCTTTTCAAATTCATTCCAATCCCGTGAAGGTTTTGGAATATCTTCTCCTACTTCATTTTTAGTCAAAGGCATGAAAGGACCATCATTAACGATTTCCCAAATCTCATAATCTAAGGCTTGCAAGTAAATTCTCATCCTAATTTTCCAATATGGGTAATCGTTTCCATCAAAGTAAGGTGGTCTAGTGGTGGACTGCCCTTCCCTAAATGTGGAATCATTTTGAGTTGCCATTGATCTTTAGTTCTAGATGGTTAATCTAAATAAGAGCACCTCGCTCTGATACCAAATGAAATACAAGTGTACAACCCAAGAGGGGGGTGAATTGGAATTTTTTAAAATTATCCTAACAAATCCACACAACAAGCAATCTAATGACTTAACAACTTAACAATAATTGAAAGCAATAAGTTCAATAATGGTACAATAATTAAAGAGTAAGTGAGAAGAGAAACAAACACACGAATTTTTACGTGGTTCGGCAATCCCCGCCTACGTCCACGCCTCCAAGCGATCCAAGCTTGAGGATTTCACTATCCAAGCCTTTCCAAGGCTTCAACGATTACAATTGACTTCGAGGTGTCAATAAACCTTTACAACAAAGAGATTATCTCCCAATCTCTTCACTCAAGTGTCTCACACACTCAAACTCTTACAAATGAATTGAAGAAATGAAAGATACAATGAAACTCACTCAATGAGTAGATATTCAAAGATGAAGAATAATGAATGATTCAATGTTTTGTGTTTTGCAAGTTGTAAGCTCAAGATATCACGTGTGCTTTTTGTTTTTGCTTGTTGGAGAGCTTCAAAATGAGTTGGATTTGAGTTCTTATAGCTTGAGCTCGAAAACTAGCCGTTACTCACATTTTGGGCTATCCGGTTTGCCATTTTATGGAATCCGGTAAGCCGGATTTATGTTACCGTTAAGGCAAAATTCAAAATTTTACCTAACCGGTTTGCCAGATTCAGGAATTCGGTAAGCCGTTTTCGTTCTGGATGCTTACTGCCCCGAATCTGGATTTCTGATTTTCTGAATCCGGTAAGCCGCTTGATACAGTAACCTGCTACAGTGAAAATTTTCCAATATTTTCAATTTGACCCCAAAACTTTATAAAACTGTAGTATGGCCCAAAACGTTATGAAACTTTACAAATAAGTCTAATTTCAGAAATTCTAAATAATTCTTCGTTAACCCCAAAGTTTTTGAAATTATGACTTCGCCCAAACTTTGTGAAATTACAGAATGACCTAAAAATATATAAATAGTTTCAAATAGGTCCAAATCCGAAATTTAAAATACTATCAAAGATTTTAAAATTACTTTCATTTTAGTCCAAAATGCTTTATTTCCATAACATCATTTTCTTATTATAAAAGCACAATTCATAAATCTTTACTTAATAAATACATGTGGTTTGTTATCATCAAAATCAATATTTATAGCCATATAGGCTAACACACATAAATTTTCAAATATAAACCAGAGTCTGGAAAATGTGTCTTTTCTTCAACTTAACAAATATATATAAATAATCTGTTCACAAAAGCATTCCTTAAATATTAAAATCAACCGTCCCTCCATAAAAACTTCACTATAAAAAAAAAATTTCTCCCCTCCTAAAATCTTGAATTAGTTTGAGAATAATCCATGAACTATATATAAATGCTTAGAGATTTCTCCTGTAAATCAGTAAAAAAAAATGCATTTGAAATTAGGATTTGTTAGGTGAATAGAGATTATATGGCGTGTAACTCCAAAAGGAACTATTGTTAACACTCAAGGACCCAATAATATTTGGGTACCAAAGAGCACAACTTGAATATTTTCTTTGTAGGTACCACAATCAAGGAATGACAGAGAGTTCCTTGATGAAAACTTATAAGGATAATCACTTGATCATTGTCTAAGCAAAAATGATGGAACTAGATGATTTAATTGTTTTGGTAATAATTATTGCCTTATTGATTATAAGTGATAGTCTTTTAATCTTAGTAAGTATTTCATATCTTATCATAACATTAAAGTGCATTAACATGATGTGGATAAGCTTATCTTGCCTATTTATTATGTTGAGTGGATCATGATAAATGGATAATAGCTTGATTTTGTGAAAGTATGCTTGTATGTTTACATGATGGAATTATCATTGTATATAACATTGAGTGATTTATCATGATGCCTTTATTTGATTTTGATGATTGTATGGTCTTTGATTTCATCTTCTTAATTTTCTATCATCATTGTCTATCTCTTATGTATGTGTGAATTCATATGCCATTAATTGTGTTATATCATTTATAAAATTCGGACAAATGACTTATTGCACTTATGAATTTGATCACTTGTTCTTTACTTATAATGATAGTTTTTCTTAATAGCTATGTTGATTTTGATGATCTTATATTGTCATTATGTACTTATGTTTTACTTAAGTTTTGATGATAAAAAATGAGCATTGATGATTACATTGTATTTGATGAAGCTTTGATCTTATGCAATCTATGATTAGTAAATGAATGCATTTTTTTGTACTTTATCGATGTATTGTTGAATATGTCTTACTTGTTTTAAATGATATCAAAAAAGGAAAAAGTACATATACTTCGAGAATTTTAAGCATATAAGATTTTTTAAGTTTATAAGATTTTTTAAGTTATATTGAAATGTCACATTAGATCTTTGATGAGTTTAGTTGTCTAGATTTATAGAAAGTGAACAGTGATTATGGAAGTAGGATCGTTGATAATATGCATGCCAATTTGGTAAAGAAATCAAAACCTCTTTGCGAAGAGGAATTTTCAAAAATTCGGCATAAACTTGGGATGATTTTGATGATTGATGATTGATGATTATATGTGCGTTGCTTGATGAATTGAAGGAGTTGTTGGTTTGTTATAATTGTTTAAACTTATATGGAAGCGTTTTTAACCATGTTGTGAATTTGAGGATTTGTTCATTTTTTAAGGGGAGACTCTGTCGAAATTTTTGCTTGCACAAAATGAGTAATATCTTCATCGAGTTATTTTTTTTAATGATCTTGTTTCGATTGCATCTATCTATCCTTTATTTTTTTACAATGAAGGGAGAGATAAATATGATATGTTTTCGGATAAAATTATTTTGGTTAAATTTTAAAATTGGCTATATATTTAGGGGGAGCATACAATATGATTTTAGATAATATGCATTTTAAACTTTTTGGTTGTCCAAAAGGGGAGACAAAGTAATATACCAATTCGATGTTGTCAAAAGGAGGAGAATAATATGGACTCTTGAATATTGTTTTGATGATTAATATGTGATTATGGTGATGATTTTGAGATATGATGATGATTTGATTACATGGAGTTTTATATGATAATTTTATGTTGAGTTGTTGACTTAGTAATTGATGGAATAATGGTTCATGATATTTTGGTGTGATGATTTGTGTATAGAGTTGGCTTNTATTCGGACAATATGGGTAACAAATTTGCTACTTTTATTATTTTCATTTACGTTTTCTTTTTTATGATAAAAGGGGAGAAGAATACATGTTTTTAAATTTATAAAAATTTATTTTTTTCTTTACCAATTAAGTTTTTTTTATGATGAAGGGGGAGAAAAATACATGTATTTAAATTTGTTAATTTAGCTAATTGGCAAATTGTAAGAGAAGATTATATTTAGGGGGAGCAATTTGTGGAATCATTCTTTAAATACATGAAATGTTTTTCATCATCAAAAAGGTGGATATTGTTAATATATATGTTTCCATAATATTGATTTTGATGATAACAAACAAGATTAAGAATGATTAATCTTTTAAGCTCAAATTATTTTTTATATATTTTAAATAAATCATTATTTTCACATTATAAAGGTTCTATATTTAATGGAAAAATAATTTATGAAATTAGTTGTTTTTCAAGTTTATGATTTAATTGAAAGAGTTTTGAAAACTTTGAAATCAACAAGTATTGCTCAAAATTTTGGAGAAGGACTTATTAAAAAAGTTTCATAACATTTTGAGCCATATCATAATTTCATAAAGTTTTAGGAATAGCAACCATTATTTAGAGATTCTGAAATTGGATCTATTTGAAAGCTTTCATAACGTTTTGGGCCATAATACAATTTTATAAAATTTTAGGGTCAAATTATAAATTTTAAAAAGTAATTTCACTGTAGCGATCACTGTAGCAAACGGCTAACCGTTTACTAAAAACGGCTAACCGATCATTTTCAGAAAGCATGTTCTGCAAAGTATTATTAAAATGATGATTTTGGAAAATAACGGTGAATCGTTTACTGAAAACGGTGAGCCGATTATTTCCAGATTGCTAACCTTAAACCGTTTAGTGAGAACGGTTAAGCCAAATTTATTTTACAGGTCTCTGAAAATTAACGGTGAACCGATATTGACAAACGGTCAACCATTTATTTGAAATTCAGCTCAACGGTAGACCAGCCTAAACGGTTAACCGTTAATAGTTAACGGTGAACCGTTTTTGGACCGACAGTTTGTAATGGCTAGTTTTTTTAGCTCAAACTATAAATAAGCTCAATCCAATCCATAAAATCCGATCCGCGAGCACCCCTAGTCTAACTCTAACTTAGGAGTTAGTAGTACAGTATCTTACTATTATTAGTTTATTATTATTGAATATAGACTTAGGTTTTGAAATTTTGATTATACTGGATTTGACTAAAGGCACATGAACCCAAAAAAACTAAATGTTCTTGAAAAAAATATGCCAACAGCTTGGCATGCCTTCTTAAAAAAAATAAAAAAAGTAAAAAAAATATTGTCGTGCTTTTTTCTTAAGCACGGTCCACAACACGACATGTATGCTAGTCCGGGCCTAAAAAGAAAAAATAATAATTAGGCATGCACGACATGGCACAGAGTACATGGTAGGCATGGCATGCATGAGCACAAACCTACATGGGCCATCATTGCCAGCCCGGCCCGACACGATTTGTTGGCCCTCTTTAGGGTTAATTGGGAATTTTTTTCTTTTTTTCTCTTTTTGAAGTGTTGATATCTAAATAATTTTGGTAGATCACATGGGTGTGGAACCCATAAAATAAATGTTGAGTAGTGTGATGTGCTTGTCCTACACAAAGTTTTCTCCTGTTTAGGTTAGATTAAGTATTTTATTTTAATTCAAATTTGCTATCAATTTCAATACTATTTTTACTTGAAATTTAGTATTAGATTAAATATCAAAATTTTAATTCAATGATTTAAACATAAAAAATTAAATCATTTACAATAATATCCAATATAAATATTAAATCCAACAATTAGAAGCGTAATTTAAATAATTATTTTAGTTTTATTAAATTAAATTTAACAGTCAATTATAACTAACAAAAGGTAATATTATATGTATAATCCGATTAGTCCAATCAAATCTAGAGACAATTTGGAATTGCGGTTCCTGACTAAGTAAGTAGCTTTTCTTGTGCGGATGCAATTAGCTATTGATTAAAAAAATAACTTAAAATTGTTAGTGTAAAGGGCTACACATAATGTAATTTTGATGATAACAAATATGTGTCTTAAGTGAGTTAATAAATATTGTATTTCACATTTTTACTAGTTTTTTAAGAGTAATATTTATGCAAGTGAATCGAGTGAAATTAAGTTCAAGACACTCAACGGAAAACAGTGAAATCAAGAATAAAGTTTAGAGCTCGACAAATTATTGCGACAAATTCTTGTAAAGCCAATATGATTTAATTGATACATGATTTAATATTTGAGAAACTTAAGAGTTTATTTAAATAATTACTTTTCATAAACTAAAAGGTTTTATATTTATAAGATCAAGTATATTGTGGATTTGAGTAATTTGAACCAAAATGAAAAGTTTTGCAATCTTTGAATTTAATAATAATTATATTGAAATTCTGAATTTGGACCTATTTGCAAACAATTGAATTATTTTGGGCCATACTATAATTTATGATAGTTTGAGGACCCAAATGTAATCTAAACATTTGAAATTCAAAATTGGATAGAGAGTGAGCGGATAACCGCCTGAGGCTATCGGCCGGCCACCTGAGGAAATTCTCATATTTTCAAATTTTAGACTAAAGTGAAAGATTTTGAGAATTTTGAAAAATATGGGTGTTATGCTAAATTTTAAAAAGGACCATTTTGACAAATACTATTATATTTGGTGTCATATTATAATTTTAGAAAGTCTTGGGAATGACAAGCATTATTTAAAAATTCTGAAATTGGACCTGTTAGTAAAGTTTTATGACATTTTGGGTCATAATTTAATTACATAAAGTTTTGGGTAAAAAATTTTTGTGAACAGTATTACTGTAGCAAAATTCAAATTTAACGGTAAGATCAGTGTTCTGGGCAGCTAGGCGGCTAATTGCTTGGTAGTGGGAATTTACCAATAACGGCTAGTTTTCGGACTTTAACTATAAATACCTAACTCCAACTTCAGTTTAGAGGCTTTTGCATGCATAAATAAGTGCATAAATCATATATTGAGCTTCCATTTCGTAAACCATCTTATATTGAATCATCTTTGTGCTATTATTTGTAGATTCACTTTAAAAACGAGTTATTTATTGTATTCTTCATTTTTTATATTTGAGAGTGTAAAAGTGTGAGAAACACTTGTGCGAAGAGATTATGAGATAATCTTTTAGTTATAAAGGTTTATTGGCACTTTAAAAGTCAATTGTAACGAATTTGAAGTTTTAGGTGGCTTGGATAATGAAATCCTCGAGCTTGGTTGGCTTGGAGGCGTGGACGTAGGCGGAGATTACCAAACCACGTAAAAATCATTGTGTTTGTTTTCTCTTCCCTTACTCTTTTATTATTGTGCTATATTGAATTTATTGTTTTTAATTTCATCAAAGCATTAGATTGAATTGTTGTGCGAATTGTTTAGCATATTATTTAAAATCCCAATTCACCCCCTCTTGGATTGCATAACTTGCATTTTAAAAGTTTGGTAGACTGTGTTATTATGGTTGCTTTAAGCTTGAAAAGCAGTATACATACGTTTAGTAAATTTTATTACAATCGTACTATTTTATTAGATAATGACTAAAATATTACCTTTTATTTTTTGGAGTATGTTTAATAATGTTTAAATATACCTTTTTCTTTTTAAAACACATAAAATTACATAAAATGAAAAAAAATCAATTAAATAAAATTTAATGAACTTCATCATTTGTTCCATAAAATATGATAAAAATTCATATTAATACGTAATCCAAGTAAAATAAAAAAGTAATACGCATTATATTCACAATAAACTTATTGCTATAAACATTGTGACTATAGAAAGATATAAATAGATTGAACATTAAAAGCTATGGTTATGAAGTTGATTTTAAAAACTTATTGCTATAATCATATGCAAGTATTATTAAATCTTATAATAGAAAATGAAAGTAAAATATAAAAAAAATTGGAACTTAATATACCAAATCTTTGATACTGGAGAGGATATACAATAGTTTTGGTGGTAATTTGATTGTAATATGATGTCTAATGGCTTATATACTAGGATATATGGAAAAATAAGACATAATTAGTTTTTAAAATATTAAGGTTATAATAATATCTTCAAAAAAGTGTGGTAGCATATTTCATAAGCTACTTATGAAAAGCAACCCCTTATTTACTTTTAAAAGTTACTACCAAAATGAAGAAAATTATGATATAAGCAGTTTTTACAAAATTTGTCAAATTCTATTTTTGTCATAGATTATGCAATGAGCCCTAGTCTTGTTGTACCTTCCGAATGTAGCCTAACTGTAAAGTGGCAACACATGTCCATCAGCCGGTGACTTTGTGGTGCTAACACTAGGGAACACTTTCGCACACGGTGATAGCATCAACATTAGTGTTGAGTGCATGACCCTTACACCCTACCTTCAAATCCAAGCAAGTATACATAAGATTGCAGATTCCATCCATCCCACAAATTGGGTCTTAATTTCCTCTAAATTGCCATCCCTCCATTTCACCGCTCACTGCAACCTTTTGAATAGGTCCTACTATTCAAATAAATATTGCAGTCCAACAAAAAAAGCATATTTTATAGAAATATTTTTAATGAACGAGGGGTATAATGTAAATGTTAAATAATTGGGCTCAGGACCTATGCATGTAAATGGAGGCCCAAGGCCACAAATCTGCAAATATAGGAGAACTTTTCTCTCTAGACTTTTCCCGCCACTTTCTTCGAATCCAAACAGCAGCAAGTGATCCGTCGGACCAGCTCAAACGTGTGAAGTAATGTTATGATTATCATGTTAAGTTTACTAAAAAGGATACTCCAGAAATTCTATGGAAAAGATAAAAATATTTTCACTCAGGCCTTTTTTAGTATTGAAGTTTTTTTTAAAATTAATGTTGAACAGTTGTAACTTGTAAAGTACAATATTAAAGTGTTTGGTAAATATTTACTATTATAACTTAGAAGCTAAAATAATTTGACTCTACTATTTTATAATGAAAAACCTATAATATTCATATTATTTTTTCAAAATTATTATTTAAAAGTAATATTTATTATACGCTATCAACTTTTATTTTATAGTTAAAGTATCTTAATACCAAACAATACTTAAATTCAGAATGGTAATTGATTTCTAGGTTATTATATACTTCAATACTCAATAAGTAAATGTAAGAATTATTAAACTCAATCAGTACTTGTTATCATGTGCACTTCAAATTTTTTTTAACCTAGGTCATTAAGTAAAATACTAATGTTGAATCAGTTATTTGACAATTCATTGTATATATAAAACTTAGCTCTAAAGGCATCGCCTATTGATTTTTAAGTAGTTTCATTTGCTTGGCCATCCTCATTTCAATCTTGGAAGAAATAAAGGGATTAAAAATGAATTAGGACTTTGTCCATCCCCTTTCCTTTAAAAAAAAAAAAAGAGAAAGAAGAAAAGAGTAATATATCTTAAAATTAATTGCTTGCTTCCAATCACATAAATCAACAAAATCGCCAAATCTCCAATTATAGCCGCTCTTGACATTTTTGAATGCATATATTTGGTAGAAGGAGTTGAATGACACATACGATATATTTGATCAATCCATATCTTTAAAAGCAAAAAGCAAATCCTTAGGATATGAAAAACGAATTAAAGATTAACAACTTGCCATATATTTCTAGATATTTATAACCATTTTTAAAACTATGAATATCGATCACCTCATGGCATATATACTCGTATCTCTTTCTTATTCCACCAACCTAAAAAAAATGGAGAAAATTTATCAACTTAGATTAGCTTGCTTGGTTGTTCTTCTCTTTGTTGCTTCTTCTGGTATATATTTTAATCTCCTTTTCTTTGTCTTATTTATTTTATTTTATTTTATACCAAATGCTTCTGGCTAACAATTACAAAAACAATATTAATTTATTTTTCTATATATTACTGTGTGCATTTGAAAAAATTGAAAATCCCATCTTTAATTTAGTCCTCAGAACTCATGAAATCAAATCAAATTTAATTTATTTAGGTTTATCCAAAGCTTGCGTAGAAGATGCTGATTGCGCAGATCAATGTGAATTTGGTAAAGGCCGTTGCGACAGTGAAGGACATTGTGAGTGCCCGGGGGGAAAGTTTGCAGAAAAATTCGCTCCTGGTCATCACCCCAAGAAGCAAGAATAATTAATATGTATTTGATGAAAATAGGTTGAATATCAACATGTCTTAATAAAGAATTACTAATTTCAACGTTTGCATTAAACTTTTTTTTTTAATTTTTGTTGATTTTTGCATTTCATTATTTGATTGAGTGAAAGAAGAGACTGGGAGAGAGTTATCCAATTGCAACTAAATTAATAAAGTAAATAGTAGTAGTGATTCTTTTCTTTTAAAAATATTATAAAAGTCCGTTTAAATATTAAGAAATAATTTAGGTTGATTCATCAATATGATTGGTCTCTTGGCTGTTTATTTTCACTTTCCACCTCTCTTTTCTTTTCAATATCTTAACACGTGCTATTTCACAAGAACCTTTGTGATATAAGTGTCAAGACAATACAAAAGATTTTATTTTACTATTTTGGATTATCAAACTTGTATATATTACGCACTATGATGAATTTTTTATGGAGCATATCAGCATATCTGTATATCACATAAATGTTAAATTTTACTAATGATAAGTATTGACACTCTACCCAGCAAAATTATCAAATAAAAACTAATACATCCATAGAAATTCACCGTAAAAAATAGAAAGAAAAGTTGTTTTCTCCATTCCTAAAATATTAAATGAGTTTGAAAATAATCCACCATGAACTATATATAAAAGCTTTGATAATATTTCACTTATAAATTTGTAAAAAATAAATAAATGAAATGCATTTGAAATTAGGATTTGTAAGGTGAATATAGATTATATGGTGTCTAACAAGTTTATTTAATTAAAATAAGCCATTCTGCCATAAAAAATTCACCCTAGACCAAAAAAAAAAAAAGAAAAAGAAAAACTTATTTTCTTCAATCCTAAAATCTTAAATTAATTTGAAAATAATCCATGAAATACAGATAAAAAGCCTAGAGATTTCTCTTACAAATTAATAAAACAATTAACATGCATTTGAAATTAGGATTTGTAAGGGGAATAGAGATTATATGTTGTGTAACAAGTTTTTTAAAGAATTAAATTTACATGAAGGTTTACTTGCTTATGATTATCATGTTGATTTCATAGAGAGCATTCACATTGGGGACATTGGGGAGAAGTATCATAGACGAGTAGATGTTTGCAGAACATTTACCAGTCTCTAAAATAATAATAATAAACAGGGCAGAACCATAACAAAATAAACACAAGCACTTACATATGTCTATGTCAACAAATACAACTGTCTACTACAAATAAATACTATGTTTAGGAGCAGATATGACATAGGTTCATCATATGGTGGCAAATTTCTTTATAACGTAAGTGGCTAAAGATAAAAGTTATCTGGACACAAGTTCATATATGGACTTGAGGAATTTCTACTTCAATAATAATAAAAAAAAAGACAGTCAAAATTTTTTTCACATTATCTTGCAATGCACGAATTATACATTTAATAAATATTGCATAATTGGCAATTTAAACAATATATAAAATATGCCCGTACCACAAATTATACTTTTTTTATAAAAAAAAGCGACAAATTAGTGTTTTAATATTTGTTAGTAATTGGAACAATAACACTCCTTAAAAATTGTAAAACAAGCAAAGGAGATAAGTTTAAAATATGTGCCGGTCAAAGTAATTAAGAGAAGAACAACAAAGCAAGCCAATTTAAGTCTTCGTTCTTTTAAGTTAAAATAAGGTATCCATGATAAGCACACAAGCTATACGAGGTATTGCTGCATATGAATTCAATATTGGCAGGAGGCTTGAATTGAAGAGTCTAGGAGCATCGCTAGATCAAACGGCTGAGATTCAAGAAACAAGATGGAGGTTAAGACTGTGCAGTAAATAAAGATAACAGTACAATAACTATTCTTATCCATATTGTATGTATTCACCATTTAATCTAGGCCATTGATCTTGTGATGTTACAGCTATAAACATAGTACAATAACTTTGTGTAAATATGGAATGATCACAGGAATAAAATCAAGTTGGTTACATCACTTTCAGTGCATTGCTTTCTTTCATTTTCTCAGCATAATAGCCGTATAATTAAGTAGACTTTTACTTAGTATCAGAGCACTGAATCCAGAAATGGAGGTGACTCATGATCCTGGTTCAATTGAGCAGGTTGTGCCTATTGAACAAGCACTTGAAGCACCAGCAAGTACACAAGAAGAATCGTCTTCAACCACTGCGCACAGCCCATTGAACTTTTCACTTTCAGTACCCACAAAACTTGATAGAACTATGTCATCTGGATGACCTAGGTCATGCCTGCTATATATAGCGATGGTCTGTAACACCTCGTTGATGACTCACTAGACATACCACCTAAATACACCAGCGGTGTTGAAGATGATGGCACAATCAAAACAACACCAAACTCTGCCCTTTTAATATGGCGTAGACACGACCAACTGTTACTCAGTTGGCTCCACTCTACAATCACAGATAGCATTATATGTGCTGTGACCTACTTTTTAAATTTCTCTTGAGCTGTGGACAGTCCCGAGAGAATATACTCCTCACAGTCGATGGCAAGATCAATAGTTCTCAGAATGCAACTACATGGCACAAGAAAAAAGAAAACGCCAATTAGTGAATACTGCGCCAAGATGAGAATTCTAGTGATAGAACTTGCAATTGTAGGAAAGATTGTGTTAAATGAAGATCTTTATCACCATACCATTATAGACTTCACAGAAACTATGAGTTTGTGGTGGTAAGCTTAACTTCAAGGCTTCAAGACATCTCGTTTGAAGAACTCTACTCAATACTTCTAAGTTATGAAGTAAGACTTGAACAACAAGCCACTGTTGAAGCACGAGCTGCTTTGAGGCAAAAGTGGCTCTGAAACATAACAAGTGTGGGATGAATGCAAGGAGAAATGATCTTGGAAGAGGTCAGAACCCAAACCAAGGGCATGGTAACACTCTTGAAAACAGGGAAATTACAACAGCTCAAGAGGAACGGGTAGAGGCAGAAATAGAGGAAGAAAATCAACCTATAAGTCTGATGTCACATGTCAGGTTTGCTTCAAGTTTGGCCACAGGGCTGATGAATGTTGGCATAGACATGAAGAAGATTTTATGCCCTAAAAAATTTTCTGTAAATGAACATTCAAGACAGTGCCACAGACCATGTGATCATTAATGACATCAGAAATGTGAACAAAAACCTGAATACAATTGGTAATTCCCTTCTCCCAATTAGAAATGGACACAAATTAAAATTTCACACACTGGCACAACGTCATTTCCTGTTTTTGATGGTATGAAAATAGGTTTTCTAACATTCAAAGATTTTCTTTTTGTGCCTGAGACGTCAAAGAATCTCATTAGCATATCGAGTTTAACCACACATAACGATCTCAGCATGCTCTTCACTGACAAATACTGCATTGTTAAGGACAATCATGGAGGATTGTTTTTGGTCAATGGTATTGATGAGAAGAAAGTAGAAAGGCTACTATAAAGTCTCTTTTATGTTTTAGTCTTTGTTTGCAAAAATAAAAAACCAAGTGATGTAGAGCTTCATTCTGAGTCATTGATGTCTAACAGTATTGAGTCTGCAGAGTCCGCTGAGTCCGCTGAGTCCAATAAAAGATAAATTGAGTGTGAAAACAATTAGACTTATTACATCGAAGATTAGGAGATCCTAGTGATGTTGTACTAAAAAAAAATGTGTCAAATTGTAGCACATCTTAGTTATAAATAAAAATGCGTCAATCTTTTGCTGTTCAACTTGTCAATATAGAAAGAACTATGAACTCAAGCACTAAAGCTCTTAGACCAAAAAACATGCGCCTTTAGAATAATTTCTTGCTGATACTTGGGGATCGGGACCCTTCATACCAGGAAAAGGATAAAGATACTTCTTGAGCTTAGTAGATGATATTCAAGATATACTTGGATTTTCCCAGTCACAGCCAAATAAAAAACAACAAGGACCATAATAAATTTTATAACTCACATAGAAAGGACCCAAGAAAAAAGAATCAAATGTATACAAAGTGATTGGGGGGGTGAGTTTAGACCTCTTAAAGGTTATTTGAAAAGAAAAGGAATAATTTTTAAGCACTCATGTCCTTACATGTCAACATAAAATGGAAAAGTGGAAAGAAAACACAAGCGTATTATAGAAGAGAACCATTTGTTCAGAACCAAGCCACATCCAATGAAGAAGAGAACTCACCAAAGTAAGACCTGAACATGCCAAATCAAACACATAGCCCATCTTTTACTGATACATATGCAACAGAACTGATTGAGAGTTCCCAAAACACAACTTCAAGTAACCAACCAGATTATAATAAAACCTAGAATCATACCAACCACTAGAAATTCAACCTGAGCAAACACTTTCCCCATGGTGACAGGATCCACGTCTGAAATATTTAAACCTAAGATTTACCTGGCACATAAGGAACTTCAGGGTGTTAAAGAAGCTCATTGTGTAGAAAAGAGGAAGTTGCTTAAGCTAAGGAAAACCAGCAAGCTAGTGACGTTAGATGATTATGAGCAGAATGACAGCTCAGCTGCCACTTCAGTAGGGATGCAAAACCCGGGCCGGGTCCGGGTATTGCACTGACCGGACCCTGCCCGGATGCAATTGGTCCGGGTCTAGGTTCGGGTCGGGTTTTAATCCGGGTACCCGAATTTTATATTTTTTTAATATCATATGTGTATATATTTTTTATTTTTTGGTAATTTTATAAGTTTTAAATTTATTTCAATAAAATTTGACATGAAAATATAAAATTTAAGTGTTTAAAACTTTATATATGTATAATAAATTAGTCAAATAAATATAAATATTTAAAATAATATATATTTTATAATATTTGTTAATAAAATCCGGATTCCAGGTTTATCAAGTGATGCCCAAGACCGACCCGGCTTCATAGCCGGGCTGCGTAATACCCGACCCACAACACCTGGGTATAGGGATGACAATTGTACCAGCAAACCCGCAAACTCGCCCGTTGCGGGTGGGTTTAATATTATAAATTAAAACCCACACATGGATGCGGGTGGGTTTGGTATTAACCTTATATTCAGTGGATACCCGCATGGATATCCACCAAACCCGCAATATTTTTTTCAAATATTTTTAATTTAATTTTAATTTTAAAATGTATAAAAAAAATAATGTCATTATTCAAATTACCAAATAGCCAAAGGTTCAAAGTTGTGTATGTGTGTATGTGGCCCATCTCTCATTCTAAAGTCATAACCTAAAGAAAACTAAAAACATTTCCCTTCGAATTAGTATTTAAAAATATTAATCTTAATTATTATTATAGGCATTGTGTTGGATGAGTGCTTATAGTGGTGAATGAAATAAATATCTTCTCTTGGATCTTGTTTTAAATGATAATCTGAAATGTAATTATTATTTTTAGATATTAGTTTGTGTTTTAAATGGATTTGTGTAATTTATATTTAAATTTGAGAATTTGTGTTGGATTGATATTGAAATTTTAATTTTTTTTTATTTACATTGTTTAAATATAAAATTGAGTATGTTATATGGAATTTGAGGTTATTATTATAAATTTATATATTAAACATTTTTTATTTTAAATACGGAAACCTGCAAAAAATCCGCCGGGTACTATTGTGGGTTTGGTAATTGTTAAAACCCGCTGCGGGTGGGTTTTTAAAAAAAAATTAAAACCCGCAGCGGGTTGCAAGTGGGTTTGGTAATTTAAATTTTGTGCGGGTTTGGGTTTGGTAATGGCAAACCCGCTGCGGGCGGTGCCCATTGCCATCCCTACCTGGGTATGGTCTGGGCCCGGACTGGGCAGATATTTTTGCCACCTCTACACCTCAGCTTAAGTAGTTAAGATCTGTTATGTTTACTCTGTATATTGAACTATAGTTGTGCATGTGTAGATTCTTCTGAATCAGTTAGTCATTAGCTATAGTAATGCTTAAGCATTGAGTATAAATAAGATGTAATCATAACATTTCTGATTAAGAAAAATAAATACAAGTATTCT
>MKYO02027374.1:0-68704 GCA_002013955.2 Citrus medica | reverse complement strand
GAGTCCGCTGAGTCCAATAAAAGATAAATTGAGTGTGAAAACAATTAGACTTATTACATCGAAGATTAGGAGATCCTAGTGATGTTGTACTAAAAAAAAATGTGTCAAATTGTAGCACATCTTAGTTATAAATAAAAATGCGTCAATCTTTTGCTGTTCAACTTGTCAATATAGAAAGAACTATGAACTCAAGCACTAAAGCTCTTAGACCAAAAAACATGCGCCTTTAGAATAATTTCTTGCTGATACTTGGGGATCGGGACCCTTCATACCAGGAAAAGGATAAAGATACTTCTTGAGCTTAGTAGATGATATTCAAGATATACTTGGATTTTCCCAGTCACAGCCAAATAAAAAACAACAAGGACCATAATAAATTTTATAACTCACATAGAAAGGACCCAAGAAAAAAGAATCAAATGTATACAAAGTGATTGGGGGGGTGAGTTTAGACCTCTTAAAGGTTATTTGAAAAGAAAAGGAATAATTTTTAAGCACTCATGTCCTTACATGTCAACATAAAATGGAAAAGTGGAAAGAAAACACAAGCGTATTATAGAAGAGAACCATTTGTTCAGAACCAAGCCACATCCAATGAAGAAGAGAACTCACCAAAGTAAGACCTGAACATGCCAAATCAAACACATAGCCCATCTTTTACTGATACATATGCAACAGAACTGATTGAGAGTTCCCAAAACACAACTTCAAGTAACCAACCAGATTATAATAAAACCTAGAATCATACCAACCACTAGAAATTCAACCTGAGCAAACACTTTCCCCATGGTGACAGGATCCACGTCTGAAATATTTAAACCTAAGATTTACCTGGCACATAAGGAACTTCAGGGTGTTAAAGAAGCTCATTGTGTAGAAAAGAGGAAGTTGCTTAAGCTAAGGAAAACCAGCAAGCTAGTGACGTTAGATGATTATGAGCAGAATGACAGCTCAGCTGCCACTTCAGTAGGGATGCAAAACCCGGGCCGGGTCCGGGTATTGCACTGACCGGACCCTGCCCGGATGCAATTGGTCCGGGTCTAGGTTCGGGTCGGGTTTTAATCCGGGTACCCGAATTTTATATTTTTTTAATATCATATGTGTATATATTTTTTATTTTTTGGTAATTTTATAAGTTTTAAATTTATTTCAATAAAATTTGACATGAAAATATAAAATTTAAGTGTTTAAAACTTTATATATGTATAATAAATTAGTCAAATAAATATAAATATTTAAAATAATATATATTTTATAATATTTGTTAATAAAATCCGGATTCCAGGTTTATCAAGTGATGCCCAAGACCGACCCGGCTTCATAGCCGGGCTGCGTAATACCCGACCCACAACACCTGGGTATAGGGATGACAATTGTACCAGCAAACCCGCAAACTCGCCCGTTGCGGGTGGGTTTAATATTATAAATTAAAACCCACACATGGATGCGGGTGGGTTTGGTATTAACCTTATATTCAGTGGATACCCGCATGGATATCCACCAAACCCGCAATATTTTTTTCAAATATTTTTAATTTAATTTTAATTTTAAAATGTATAAAAAAAATAATGTCATTATTCAAATTACCAAATAGCCAAAGGTTCAAAGTTGTGTATGTGTGTATGTGGCCCATCTCTCATTCTAAAGTCATAACCTAAAGAAAACTAAAAACATTTCCCTTCGAATTAGTATTTAAAAATATTAATCTTAATTATTATTATAGGCATTGTGTTGGATGAGTGCTTATAGTGGTGAATGAAATAAATATCTTCTCTTGGATCTTGTTTTAAATGATAATCTGAAATGTAATTATTATTTTTAGATATTAGTTTGTGTTTTAAATGGATTTGTGTAATTTATATTTAAATTTGAGAATTTGTGTTGGATTGATATTGAAATTTTAATTTTTTTTTATTTACATTGTTTAAATATAAAATTGAGTATGTTATATGGAATTTGAGGTTATTATTATAAATTTATATATTAAACATTTTTTATTTTAAATACGGAAACCTGCAAAAAATCCGCCGGGTACTATTGTGGGTTTGGTAATTGTTAAAACCCGCTGCGGGTGGGTTTTTAAAAAAAAATTAAAACCCGCAGCGGGTTGCAAGTGGGTTTGGTAATTTAAATTTTGTGCGGGTTTGGGTTTGGTAATGGCAAACCCGCTGCGGGCGGTGCCCATTGCCATCCCTACCTGGGTATGGTCTGGGCCCGGACTGGGCAGATATTTTTGCCACCTCTACACCTCAGCTTAAGTAGTTAAGATCTGTTATGTTTACTCTGTATATTGAACTATAGTTGTGCATGTGTAGATTCTTCTGAATCAGTTAGTCATTAGCTATAGTAATGCTTAAGCATTGAGTATAAATAAGATGTAATCATAACATTTCTGATTAAGAAAAATAAATACAAGTATTCTAGAAAGTCCTCTGAAAATTTTCTGAGATATTTTCTCAGCAACCAAACAACATATTTTTTAGTTTCTTTCATGGTATCAGAGCTAGTATGGCTAGTTCCAGCAACACAACAACACTTTCAAATTCAACAAATGGAAATCAATCATCACAAATCTCATTCTCATTTAGCAATCCAATAAAATTAAATTGATCTAATTTCTTAATCTGGAGAAAGCAAGTTCTTACGTCAATCAGAGGAAATTGACTTGAAGATTTCATATCTGAAAATTAGATCATACCAGAGCAACATATCATTTAAACGACAGCTGATGGATCAGTACAGAAAGTAGATAATCCAGCATACGTAAATTGGAGAGCTCAAAATTAAATACTACTTGGCTGGCTTTTGTCATCAGTTAATGAAGGTATTCTCAGTTTTGTTCTTAATTGTGATAATTCACGTGATTCTTGGAGATCTATTGAGAAACAATTTGGAGCTCAGTCTGAAGCGAAAATAATGCAACTCCGTTAAGAATTGAATGTGCTTAGAAAGGAATCCATGTCTGTTGAAGAATGTTATTTGAAAGTCAAAATACTAACTGATAAACTTGCTTGTGCTGGTAGTCCTATGTTAAAAAGGGATCTGTTAATGCAAGTTTTAAATGGATTAAGAACTAGTTATCTAGATCGTGCGTCTATTATCACTATTAATCAGATGTCTTATGATGATGCTTATGCCTTACTGTTAACACATGAGGCAAGATTAGAACAAAGTCAAAATAGTCAAAATACTACAGTCATGTTCAATGCTAACTACGGGATGATGAATTCCAACTATTCTCAAGTTAGAGGAAATAATAGAAGAGGAGGTTTTGGCTATGGAGGATATCATGGACAGATTCATAATGGAAATAGAAATGCTAGAAGAGGAAAGATGTTTAATACATATCCTAGAGGCTTTACCACTAGCGGTCATAATTTTGGAAGAGGCAACTCTATGCCAATGCAATTTCACAAAGCTTTACCACATCCTAAGCCTCATGGTCAAGGTTTTATGTCAACTAGAGCTGAATCAGATGATAATATTCCTGTTTGTCAGATATGTTATAAGTTAGGACACACAACTAATGCTTGTTGGCACATATATATTGAGAATTATGTGCCACAACCA
This sequence comes from Citrus medica, assembly GCA_002013955.2. Taxonomy (NCBI): domain Eukaryota; kingdom Viridiplantae; phylum Streptophyta; class Magnoliopsida; order Sapindales; family Rutaceae; genus Citrus; species Citrus medica. The sequence continues at coordinate 65,134 of MKYO02027374.1, read as the reverse complement.
AGGCATTTTGGCAGAGGAAGAGGACCTAAGTCGGCATACATGACTACATTTGAACCACATGCTAAATTTGCACCATATTTTGATGATTTCTATGCTATGAACTGCTCTAATTATCAATCTTATAATATGGATCTAGTGACATATTCTTCTATGCCTCATTGTTCATCTGAAATATCTTCTGCACCTGGAGCTGCTTATCTTGCCAATTTTGAAGGGTCTGCTGATGAAGGATAGTATCTTGATAGTGGAGCAACTCATCACTTAACCAACAACATGGCTAATATGTAGGTCATAAAGGAATTCAATGGTTCTGATCAGCTTATCAATGGGAATGGACAAGGTTTGCCCATAACTCATATTGGTGATGCATATTTTATTTTTAAAACTTCATCTGCTCAACACAAACATCCACACATAGCACTGAAATATATTCCTCTCGTCCCTTCAATTACCAAAAACTTATTGAGTATTTCTAAACTCACATCTAATAATCATTTGTCTATTGAATTTCTTGGAAATACTTGTTATGTGAAGGATGCTCTGAAGGGGGAAGTTCTACTGCATGGTATTGCTGAAAAAGGATTATACCAATTGTTATTCAAACCACACTCATCCTCTAAATCATCATCATCATCATCTTTTCTATCTTAGATCAGTTCAAATAAACTAGTGTCTATGCTATCTTGTTTTCAGTTTAATTTTGTAACTGGTGTTAATAATACAGATTGTAGCCATTCAAAATCTTGTTATTCATCTACTGCATTACCTTGTAAAACCTCAGTAAATAAAAATGATTTGTTTCATAATAGATTTGGTCATCCCAATCAATAGATCTTAAAGCATGTTCTCAAAAATATCAAGTCTGCAAATTTTTCTGATAATCAAATCAAACAAGCACTGCAGTATATCTGTGAAGCTTGTCAAATGGGCAAAGTTCATAGGCTTCATTTCTCCTCAAGCTACAACTAAACATCCAAGTTCTTAGAACTGATACACACAGATCTCTGGGGTCCTTCACCTGTCTATTCTAGAGATGGCTATCACTATTATATCAGTTTTATGGATGATTTCAGTAGGTATACCTAGACATATCTGTTAACATATATGTTTCCATAATGTTGATTTTGATGATAACAAACAAGATTAACAAAAAAAATAAATAAATCATTTTTTTCAAATTATAAATGTTTTATATTTTAATGGAAAAATGATTTTATGCAATTGATNATTTTTTTCACATTATAAATGTTTTATATTTTAATGGAAAAATGATTTTATGCAATTGATCGTTTTTATTCCTTTTGAATAAATCATTATTTTCACTTTATAAATGTTTCATATTTAATGGAAAAATGATTTTATGAAATTGGTTGTTTTTCAAAGTTTATGGTTTAATTGAAAGAATTTTGAAAACTTTGAAATAAACAAGTAGTGCTTGAAATTTCGGATTTGGACTTATTTGAAACTATTTAAATGTTTTTAGGCCATTATATAATTTCATAAAGTTTGGGTGAATTCATAATTTCAGAAAGTTGTGGGATTGAGAAAGCATTATTTAAAATTCTGAAATTGGACCTATTTGCAACGTTTCATAACGTTTTGGGCCGTAGTATAGTTTTATAAAGTTTTGGGGTCAAACGGTAAATTTCGGGAAATGTTTTACTGTAGCAGTTACTGTAGCAAGCGGCTTACCGGATACTGATAAACGGCAGGCCGAATTCGGGCAGTAAGCACCAGAACGAAAACGGCTTACCGGATTCCGAATCCAGCAAGCCGGTTAGGCAAAATTTTGAATTTTGCCTTAACGGTAACATAAATCCGGCTTACCGGATTCCATTAAACGGCAAACCGGATAGCCCAGAATGTGAGTAACGGCTAGTTTTCGAGCTCAAGCTATAAGAACTCAAATCCAACTCATTTTGAAGCTCTCCAACAAGCAAGAACAAAAAGCACACGTGATATCTTGAGCCTTCAACTTGTAAAACACAATTCATTGAATCATTCATTGTTCTTCATCTTTGAATATCTACTCATTGAGTGAGTTTCATTGTATCTTTCATTTCTTCAATTCATTTGTAAGAGTTTGAGTGTGTGAGACACTTGAGTGAAGAGATTGGGAGATAATCTCTTTGTTGTAAAGGTTTATTGACACCTCGAAGTCAATTGTAATCGTTGAAGCCTTGGAAAGGCTTGGATAGTGAAATCCTCAAGCTTGGATCGCTTGGAGGCGTGGACGTAGGCGGGGATTGCCGAACCACGTAAAAATTCGTGTGTTTGTTTCTCTTCTCCCTTACTCTTTAATTATTGTGCTATTATTGAACTTATTGTTTTCAATTGTTGTTAAGACATTAGATTGCTTGTTGTGTGGATTTGCTTGGTTAATTTTTAAATTTCCAATTCACCCCCCCTCTTGGGTTGCACACTTATATTTCAATATCCTCTAAAGTTTAAGTCTGAAGCTCTAAATGTCTTTAAGCTTTTTAAAGCACAGGTTGAAAATCAATTTCAAACAACTATTAAGAAGTTACAATCTGATTGGGGGGGTGAATACAAATCTTTTACTCAATTCTTAAATCAGTGTGGTATCATTTTTAGACACTCCTGCCCATACACTCATCATTAAAATGGATTGGTTGAGAGAAAACATAGGTACATTGTTGAAATGGGACTAACATTGTTAGCTCAATCTAAATTGCCCTTCAAATTTTGGTGGGAAGCTTTTCACACTGCTGTTTATACCATAAATAGGCTGCCTTCTGTTGTTCTCAAACTTTTGTCTCCTTATGAGAAACTTTTCAAAAACCAACCCAACTATGACATGCTTAAGTGTTTTGGTTGTACATGTTACCCTTACTTGAGAGATTATAACAAACACAAATTTGACTATCATTCCGGCAAATGTATTTTTTTGGGTTATAGTTCATCACACAAAGGGTACAATTGTTTACATCCTTCAGGTCATCTCTACATAGTAAGACATGTCATATTTGATGAACTTACATTTCCTTACTCTACTAATTTTAGATTTCATTGTTTCACTAAGTCATCATCATCATCTCTTTCTTCTACTTCATTTTCTCCTCAGCAAATATATCATCTTTCTACTTTGCATGTTGTTCAATCATTCACTATAAACAACACTGGTTATTCCATATCTGCAAACCCTGACAGCAACAACTCAACTCACTCAGAAAATCCTGCACAATTAACAACTGATCAGAATTCACAGCAAGTAAATTCCCAAACTCATCTACCTATCAATGCACAACATTCCTTATCTACTTCTGCTTTTGATAATACAATGTCATTAACTCCTCCTGTTAACTCACCCCAAATGCAATCCAACATTCATCTTATGACCACCAGAAGCAAATCAGGCATTTTTAAACCAAAAGTGTATATAACCATTCTCACTCACAAAAAACCAGATTCAGTCTAAGAAGCTTTGAATGATTCCAGATAGGTGAAAGCTATGCAAGATGAGTATAATGCTTTAGTTCATAATGGTACTTGGTCCTTGGTTCCTAAAGAGACTGATCAACAGGTTGTGGATAATAAATAGGTGTACAGGATTAAATATAATACTGATGGTAGTGTGGCCAAATATAAAGTTAGGCTTGTTGCCAAAGGCTTCCAACAAATTGCAAGGGTAAACTACTTTGAAACCTTCAGTCCAGTTATCAAACTAACAACTGTCAGAGTAGTACTAAACTTACAGTGATGAACAAATGGCAAATTAGACAAGTTGATGTCAATAATGCCTTTCTCAATGGGGAATTGACAGAAGAGGTTTATATGTCTCAGCCAGAAGGCTTCATTGACAACACAAAGCCTGACTACGTGTGTAAACTGCACTAGTCTCTTTATGGACTTAAACAAGCTCCTCGAGCTTGACAAACTTAAGAGTTCCTAGCTGCAGTGGGGATTCACTAATACTATCTCTGATACATCTCTGTTTTTTAAAAGGAGTCATACTTCCATGATTCTTGTTTTGATAAATGTGGATTATATTCTGATTACAGGTCCTAGCAGTGCTGAATTAGAACATTTTATTGCAACACTAAGCTCAACTTGCTTTAAAAGATCTTGGCATTTTATCTTATTTTCTTGGGATTGAAGTCTTGTATGATGAAGGTTGCATATTTATGTCTCAGAGAAAATACATCAGAGATTTGTTGGCTAATGTTGATATGATTGGTTGTAAGGGCATTGATACTCCTTTAAGTACATGTTTGAAATTACAGAAGTTTGTTCAAGGACAACTTGGCTATTTTCTCGAAGATCCCACACACTATAGAAGCATTGTTGGAAGCATGCAGTATCAAATTTTGACAAGGCCTGAGATTGCTTTTGCAGTCAACAAACTCAGTAAGTATGTATTTGCTCCTACACTACAATATCTCATTGCCTGTAAAAGGGTTTTAAGATATCTAAAGGCCACTCAAGACTATGGTTTAAAGTTTATCAAAGAAGGCAATATGGAGCTTAATGGATTTACAAATGCTGATTGGGCATATGACTTGGATAACAGAAAATCAGTGAGTGCATATTGTATCTACTTGAGCAATAATCTTATGTCATGGTCTTCTAAAAGTAAGGAGCAATAGCTAGGTCGAGTGCAGAAAGTGAGTACAGGGCATTGGCATCAGCTAGTGCAGAATTAACTTGGATGCAATCTCTGTTTGCTGAAATTGGAGTATGCTGCATCAACAAGCCTATTATTTGGTGTGATAATATTAGTGCAGCTGAATTGGCCAAGAATCCTGTTTACCATTCCAGAAAAAAAAAACATATTGAAATTGACATCCACTTTATTCGCAACAAGGTCCTTAATGGAGAGCTCAATATAATGACCAAACCCCTTTCATTCATACAGTTAAATTACTTGAGGGCCAAACTCAAAGTCCACCCTTGTCCTTTGAGTTTAAGGGGGGATGTTAAAGAAGCTCATTGTGCAGAAAAGAGGAAGCTGCTTAAGCTAAGGAAAACCTGCAAGTTGGTGACGTCAGATGATTATGAGCAAAATGACAGCTCAGCTGCCACCTCAGCTTAAGTAGTTAAGAGTTTGTTATGTTTACTCTGTATATAGAGCTGTAGTTGTGCATGTGTAGATTCTTCTGAATCAGTTAGTCATTAGCTATAGTAATGCTTAAGCATTGAATATAAATAAGATGTAATCATAACATTTCTGATTAAGAAAAATAAATACAAGTATTCTGGAAAGTCCTCTGAAAATTTTTCTGAGATATTTTCTTAGCAACCAAACAACATATTTTTTAGCTTCTTTCACAGGGTTGAGAACCTACCAAAAAACACAGAAAATGCATTGGCTAGTGAGGTGTAGAGAAGAGCAATAGAGGAACGATATAATAACCAACAACACATGAAAGCTTGTAGAACGATTCACAAGTAAGAAAGTGATTGGAAACAAATGGGTGTATAAAGTAAAGTACAGTCCAAATGGGATTGTATCGAGATATAAGAGAAGGATGATTGCAAAAGAATTTCATCAGAAGGAAGGAATAGACTACACTGACACCTTCAGCCCTATGGCAAAATCATTAATAGTGAAGATCATCTTGAGTCTTGCAGTAACTTATGGTTGGGACATCAAGCAAGTAAATGTGAATTATGATTTCCTCAATGGAGAGCTAAGTGAGACAGTCTACATGTCTCAACCAGATGATTTTGAAAATAAAAGGAAGCCAAACTATGTGTGCAAACTTAAAAAGGCACTTAATGGTTGAGCCTAGTATTAGAAGTTAAAGGAAGTCATATTAAGTTTAAGAATGCAGTCTCATATACTTCCTTGTTCCATTGGAAGTATGAAAAAATTCAATCTAACTACTAATTTATGTTGATGATATACTACTCACTGGAAATGATGGCATGATGACAGAAGCTATGATAAAAAAATTGAAAGAGAATTTTGCATTCAAGGTGTTGGGGATTTGAATTACTTCTTGGGAATCGCAATTAAGAGAGATTGTGGAGGCATACATCTATGTCAAGCAAAGTACATACAAGATGTTTTAAATAAATGAACATGATTGATTGTAAATGAAGTCCCACACCAATGAGCTCATGTTTGAGGTATCGTCAAGATGTTGAAGAAGATGAAGGAGGAAGAGCATTTGAAGGCAAAACATTGTATATGAGAGCGTAATTGGAGCACTTCCATGTGCAACAATAACGAGGCCTGATATAGCAGACAATGCTAACAAGTTATCATAATTTGTATAGGATCCAAGCTTGTGTGTTGCCAGGGGTGTAAGAGAATATGAAGACACCTCAAAGGAACTGTAAACCATGGTCTCTATTTCGCTCCAGCAGGAAGAATGGAAATTACAGCACACACTGATGTTAACTGGCCAGCTCACAGAGATGATCGGAGATCAACTGGTGGGTATAGCATCTTTCCAGTAGGGAATCCAGTATCGTTGAGCTCAAAGAAGCAAAAAGTTATATCCAAGTCGACTAGCGAAGCAGAGTACAAGGCACTCTCTCATGGAGCAGCAGAAATCTGTTGGATGAAGTCATTCCTTTCAGAATTGAAATTGAGCTCAGGCAGATCCCTGTAGTATGATGTGACAACAAGAGTGCCATTGCACTTACTGAAAACCCAGTATTTCATGAAAGAATGAAGCACATAGAAACCGATGTACATTTCATCAGGGATAAAATTATAGCGAAGGAGCTAGAAGTGAAGTATGTTAACAGTAAGAATTAAGCGCCAGATATCTTGACCAAAGCCTTACCGACAGCAAGTTTTAAATACCTCAGAAGCAAGTTCAATGTCCATCCAGACAGCTAAGCGTGATGGGGGAACTTTAAAATAAGGCATGCATAATAAGCACACAAGCTATATGATGTGTTGCTGCAGTGAATTCAATATTAGCGGGAGGTTTGAATTGAAGAGTGTAGAAGTATCGCCAGATCAAACGACTGAGATTCAAGAAAGAAGACGGAGGACTAAAATTGTGCGGTAAATAAAGACAACAGTACAATAACGATTCTTATCCACATTGTATGTCTTCGCCATTTAATCTAGGCCATTGATCTTGTGATGTTACCGCCATAGACATAATACAATAACTTTGTATAAATATGGCATGATCATAGGAATAAAATCAAACTGGTTACATCACTTTCAGTGTATTGCTTTCTTTTATTTTCTCAGCACAATAGCCGTATAATTCAGTAGTTTCACTTTTCAAGCTAGTGCAGTAGAAAAGAGATACAATATTATGCCGTGGGGTGGTTGGTACTTAATAGTTTCATAAATGGCTATGCTTGCCTACTTGGAAATTTTTTGGTATAAAAATTTACAAATATTTACAGGGTATGTTAATCTTTAATTCGTTACTGTTATATCTTAAGGATTTTTTTTTTAATTTTATAAAGAAGGAAAAGAAATGCCATATATGGTATTTCTTTATCTGAATTATGTTTATATTGAACTTAATTGCTTTCTTGAAATTACATAAACAAAGAAAAGAAAAAAAAAGAATTATAGATCTTTGCTGTGCTTTATCATTTTAGAATTTGATGGAAAACCTAGCAGATTAACAGTTAACGGACAACTAGTTATACTAATGTCATGTCATATGCATCCTAATTGTTAAATAAAGCTGGTTAGTCTACAAACATTACATAACTTGCCATAATGATGATCACAACTGTTGCATATTTTTGCTCGAATTGCTTGTTTGAGATATGTCAAGGCAATTTTCATGATTTTTCTTGGAGTCTTTCCTGAATAATTCTCTCGCCAAAGCTACACAGATTGCCATTTGTGACCATTGCTGAACTTTCAAATTGTTCAAGGATTTGTTTCTGATTTTGCAAAATCTATTCTTGTTGTTGATCAAATTAGTCCTAGAGCTAAAGTTATGATGAAATAGAAAACAAAATCCTTAGGATATGAACAATTAAGTAAAGATTAAAATACCATATATTTCAAGACCTTTATACCAAAAAACTTTCCAAGAGGGAAAGCATGGCAATTTATGAACCGTAAATACCAACCACTCACGGCATACCTGTATCTTTTCCCTGGAGGTGTATCTAGTTTTTAAGCAAAGCGTATGTTTTCCTCTGTTTTTGGTTCATGAATTGTTGAGAGTTTTGTACGGTTGAGTTTTTTTTTTCCCCCTTGTTTTCACATTTTTTTCCCCAAATTTCCTTTCTGCTTTATATGTTGCCAGTGTTTTCATTGTTACCAGCGTTTTCCTCTGCTTTTTATATTCATGGGTTTGATTTCTTTTTTGGATTTTGAGTGTTGTTTTTTTTTTTCCCTAAGCGTTTTCAGTGTTTACCAAAAGGTTGCATGTGTTTCCCTCTGTTTTGGGTTGCTGTTGAGTGTTTTGCACATGTTGGGTTCAGACTCTGAATGGTTTTAGAAAAATTTCTTTCGTTTTCACAACCCTTTTTTCAAAGTAAATGTTCCGTGGTGGCGGTACACGTTTTCTTTCAACTGCTTTTTAGAATGGTTGCCATTGTTTCCTCTGTTTTCTTTCGTGTGCTTTTGAGCTTTTTCAAAGAAGTGTTGCCCGTGTTTGTAACAAAAGCGTTGCTTGTGTTTTCCTCTGTTTTTGCTTGTTTTCGGAAACTACTGCTATTGTTTTGTTCATGTGTTGCTGGGTCTTCAGATCTTTTTTCTTTTTTTGGGTTCATGCCTCCTGGAATATTTCCGTTTCTTTTGGTCCCTGCAATTTTTTAAAGCATTTCTTTTTCATTATTTTTATGGCTAAGTATTTCTTGAAAACAACTATATTTGTATTCAGTGTCTTCGGTTTTCTACTAGAGATTCGAAATTATTGTTTTGCTCGTTTTGTATTACGTTGTTTTTTTTTTTTTTTTTTTTTTTGGGTCTAAAGTCGTATCCTTTAAAAGAGTTTTTAGTTTGAGTGTGTGAAGTTCTTTGATTACGTTCTTGCTTTGTGCTTTTTGTTCATTGTCAAGATATAATGAACTTCAATGACTAATTGTTTTTATATTCTGTGATGTGTGGGCAGGTTTTTTTGAAAATGGGATCTCCAAATCCTGAGGCTGAGGTTAAGGGATTCGAATACTTGCCGCCGCCGCCGCCCATCATCCCTACAAATGTTGTGCCTATTTAATCCGGGGAAGGTGGCAGCTCCGATCCCAAAACTCCTTCCAATTACAAGGCAAAATCCTGGGACTGAAGGTACGCCTATTACTCTTCTAACGAATCATTTCGAAGTTAGAATGCGCCAGACAGAGGGTTACTTTTACCATTACGGTGAAATCTCTTTGTGCCCATTATCATGATTTAGTCATTGGTTTTTACTGTCCGCTTCTGTTGCCAGTACAATGATTGTGTACATGGTCTTGTTATTGATTTTTTGTTATAAGTTGCTCTATTTTATTAAGATGGTCGTCCTGTTGATGGGAAACATATGGGAAGAAAAATTCTTGACAAAGTTCATAGACCTACAGTCAGTGGTGGACCCAGAAACTAAAATGAAGGGGGATTTAATTCAAAAAATTTTATTTAACTTAATTTTTTTAATATTCACTTAAATATATTTTAAGTCTTATAAACTCAAATTTTATTATTATTTTTTAAATTCTAAATAATAATAATAAATTATATTTTTTTAAATGCATGAAAATATAATTTTTCAAAATAGTATTTTAAATGCGTGAAAATATCATTTTTCGAAGTAGTTTCCATAAAATATTTTAAAAAAATAAAATAATGAGACTAATGGAATTTGAACCAAGGTTTGGAAACCATTAAATAACACTCTTACTATTGAACTACAAGTCTTTTAATATATAAAAAATGTGTCCAAATTTTTTTATTTAACTTTTTCAAAAAGGGCTTAAAATGCATTTAAAAGAAAACTTAATAGCCCAGGGGGGCTGAAGCCCCTCCTGGGCCTTAATTGGGTCCGCCCATGCCTATAGTCGTGGACTTGAAGGTAAATACTTTTGCCTATGATGGCGAGAAGAGCTTGTTCACTCTTGGTTCTTTTAAACTTAGGATAAATGATGTCAGATTTAGGTCTATATTACGAGTAGTGATAAAGGAGGTTGTACAAACTCCTTACAAATTAATTTGGTATTAATTCATTACTTAGATAAAAAATAATAATAAAAATAAATCATGTGGGTTAAAAATTATTTAATCCAATTAATTGAATTATGAAATATTTATTTATATAAAATAAATTTATAAAAAGTTTGTCGCTCTATCATTATCCTTGTCTACACATTTTGATGTGGATCTGGAATAAATTAGCATGTATAATGTATATTTACGTCCTAGAACATAACTTCGAATAGAGATATATAACATGATGAGCTACAACTTAATTTCTGTGTGTGCATGGAAGAACTTTGATAAAATTTCCCCTCTTTATAGTCCCCCAGGCAAGTGGCACACATAAATCCTCCCCCATGACACTGATTTGAAGTTGCAGAGCTGAACATAAAGCAAGCCAGTCTATTCACTGTACTTCTAGCTAGGTTAAGTTAAAGATTATTAAATGATTATCTCCCAAGTTCTTCTGGTTATTAAATGGGGGTCACCTATGTTGTAACAGTTGCAACGTATCCTTATTTTTGTCTTTTTGTGTTTGATTGCACCACACTATCTTATCTTTTCTGTAAAATTAAATATGTATTAGAATTTATAAATTTTTACATATAAGTCCTTTTTGGAATAAAATGACATTTGCAAAGATTTTTAATTATTGTTATTATTATTATTATTGCTATTAAATTTTATTATTTTTTATTTATTTTAATTATTATTATTTATGATTATTACTGTCATTATGATTATTAAAATTTATTACTTTTATTATTTTAATTGTTATTATACCATAATTAATTCATTATTATTAATATTAATATTTTTATTATTACAACATATTAACTTTATTATGTTAATTATTATTATCATTATTAATATTATTATTTCAATTAATTTTGTTGTTGTTGTTATTAGTATTATTGTTAAATTTTATTAATTTTTTTGTTGTAATTAACATTATTGTCATAATTATTAATTGTAGTTTTATTTATTTATTTATTATATATATATATATATATATAATTAACAAAGGACATTTTAGTAACTTAAAATAGTCTATTCTAATTCTAAAATAAAAAAAACACATTAATAGAAATGTTGTTCATTTCGATTCCGATACTTACAACTTAAGTAAACAACTTATTCTGATTCAAATTTCTCATTACAATTCCAGCTCATTTCAATTTTTTTAATAAATGCACTATTAGAATGTGTTTGGAACATAATATTGTATAGTGTTATAATATTATTTACATTAATTTATTGCTTACCTATTTTTGGAAGTTTCAAAAGGTAGATTGTGATCAATTATATAATTCACTACAATGATCTAACTTTTTCCTTAATTGAAACATTAAATATATTTTAATTATATTTTAATTTTTATTATAATAATTATAATATAAAAATAAATTATTTTATAATATTATTATATCATATCATATTATATTTATATATTAATAATTAATATAAAATAATAATTAAATTTAATTAATAATAAATTTAAATAATGAGAGTAGATCTGGAAATGATAGTAATAATTATGTAATTATGAAATATTTATGAATTTGTGGAATAAATATGGGATTTATCTTTCTGAAATTAAGAAGAAAACATAAGTTTTATTTTATATTTAAGGGGTTGTGGCTATTATAAACGAGTATTGAATCATGCATTGTAATTGCCTAATATCAATAATGAAAGTTCTCTTAAATTTTCTACTTCTTCCTTATTGATATTATTTAATAACCAAGCCAATAAATAAAATAATTATTATTATATTTTTTCCTAATATTTCAGAAGACAAGAGGGATTGCAATGAAAATAACCTAAATAAATACATCCCTCCGATCTGTTGCATTTATTTTTGCCTTTCTCGCCTTGGATCCAATGGTTAGATGAGAAAAAGACAAAAAAATATGGTATCATACTACTGTTGCAACATAGGCTAACTGTATTAAATGATTATCCGCATGAGATAATATGTTTCTAATTTTCTATGCCTTGCTGAGCATGTAGTACTATCAATGCTATTTCTCCATTCGCTGTTTTTCTTTAGCTGTGAAATATGTTCCTTAGTTTCCTCGGTACTGATAAACATCATGAAGAAGATACAGGTTTAGGACGTACGTTTATGTCCCGAATCTCCTAGTTCTTGAAATCTTGGAGTAAGTCTGCAAGTTTGAGTTTTTCCCCCCCCCCCCCCCCCCCCAAAAAAAATCTAAAAAATTGCATGAAAATGAAGCCAAAATGGTCATAAAACCCTTTCCATTAATGACTCAAAGATATGAAGTACAATTACAAGTCCTTAACCCCAGTTCTCAAAACTGTCTAGTTCTAACTTTGAGCACAAAATTACATACACAAGTGAAACTTCATGTACGTTCATACTGTTTCCCTCACTTTCTGTTCGTTTGACTTTGTGTTTCTGTGACCGAACCTTACTTCTTCCAGATTTCTGAATTGGTTTCGGGTTGTTGGTGATCTTCACAGCTAATGTTTTCAGTGGAACTGTAATGTGAAGCGGCGGAAGCACCTTTTGCAACTCATGCCAGTCAAAATCTTCAAAATCATAATATTCATACAGTACCCCGTATCAGCCATTTTCCTTATCAAACTGGGTCTCCGTAACAGAAAATACTGCTTCCCAAACAACTTCTTAACTTCCCTTCCTTCCAAGCATTCACAAAACTGGCTCGTGCATAGTCTGGCTGGAGCCATCGTAGGAGTATAACCGCTAGCTATTGGGCCTTTCCCTCCCATTTCTGCCAGGCGACCCGGCGGAGAAAGAAAGGAAGGCCAATTGCCATAAGAACTCGAGAGCTGGAATGAATGGGATTGATGAATGTGTCACCTATATTCGATGGACGGAAACGGCCCCTGCCCACTCGAGTTCTCAGCCATCCCACGAGACCGAACCAACCAGTCCTTGCCATAGGAAGTTGCTAACGCGATGTCGCTTTATGGGAAGTCCTGAAAATGTTCCACCTGGTAAATTTCTTTGCCAACTCCAGAAAAAAACTGTTTGCTAAAGATCCTTTCAATGATTTACTGAACAAAAAGCATTTAGCCTTCTATTATTTCTGTTCAGGTACTATTATTGACAAAGGAGTCTGTCATCCAAGGAACAATGACTTCTTCTTGCGTGCTCATGCAGGGCTGATTGTGAGTATTGCATTCTCTCAACCTTTGCTATAATTTAAATAATAAATGGTTAGCAAATGGTAAGCCACTATTACAAGGAGGATCCATGTTTTTTAGAAGTATGTGGAAGACTATAGGCTTACTTCTTTCTGTTGTGACCAGATAATGTAACAATAGGACAAAAAAATCTGAATGTTTTAGGTTGATTTTTGCTATTAAAATTCCATTGTTTGCAATTAGGAGACATATCGGCCTGCACATTATCATGTTCTTCACGATGAGGTTGGTTTTTTAGCAGATAATTTGCAGGAGCTTGTTCATTCCATAAAGGGTGTGTTTGGTGCACCGCACTGAACTGTATTGTATTATAATGATATGTATTAAATTGATCTGTTGTATAAATTATATAGTGTTTGGTGCTGAGCTGTATTGTATTATTATCAATTATCCTGTGTTTGGCATATAATATATACTGAATTGTTTTAATGTTTGTTAAAAGTAAATAATTTAAGTAAATATCTAACCTTGTTATATTAAGTATCATAATCCTTGGAATATGGAATAATTTTTTAATGCTAAAAAGGATATGGATATATATATATAAAGAAAATACTCATATACAAATTTAATATTTTTATATTTGTTTCTAGATTTATGTAACTATAAGTTTCAAAAAATTTTGACACATAATTTTTCTACACATTTCCTGTGAAATTAATCCAAAAAATAATTCTAATCAAATTACACAAATAAAGCATATGATTTTCCTTCGTAGGAGAATTTTCAACCTTAATATAATCATTCAAAAGTTTACAAAAATTTGTTCAAATTAATAATACAATATTACAACATTACTATACCAAAATATCAGGTTGTGTGAAGTACACACCTGCACCCACATGCTATAACTATACCAAAATATGGGGTTGTGTTTAGTACGGACATATTTTCTATACCAAAAAATTATTGGCTTTAAAACATCACATCCATTTTAAGCAACATATCAACCTTGTGCTCTATGCAAGAGCATATGAACAAATGTTACCTTACGCTCACCTCTCGAGGATTTGAAAACTGAAATATTATGGGGTTCGTTTAGAATTAGCTCTAGGGCTAGAAGTTCTTCTTCAACAGAAAGCCCAATAGTTGCAAGTTCATCAGAAATGTCAAAACGATCTTCTTTGTTATCGAACATGCGTTGAGCTATTGTATTCATGTTTTCAAATGATTGGCTGATAAGATTAGCTATCTTATCAATGCCAGCCTGCAAGTCACCCTCTCATCTAGATCTCTTCCTACTTGGTGGTTGTGAGTGAGCTCGAGCAGTGTGTTGAGAACTTGAAGGTGGTGTAGCCGATATTGGAGAACATCCATCATCCATCTCATTATCATCATCGTGAATTTCTTCTTGATTTGCTTCGTCTTCCATGTCAGCAGGAGTTTGAGCTCCATGTCCAGTAGCATGGTCCTTTCCAAATATGTTTGCCAATCTTTCATAAAGTGGGAATGGCTTGCCTTTCCAATTTCTTACAGCATTATGAGACTACAAATATTTAATCAAAATGTAGTTAGATACAGTACATAATAAAAAATAATAAAGTTCAATATAATAAAGAGTCAAAAATTTAATAAACTTGGACATAACAATTGCTAAATGACTATCAATCTCCAAAAAGAAAATTTCAAAAACTCGCAAATGAGAGTAAATAAATTCAAAACTTTTAAAAATTTCTCTAACCTGCACATATGAATTCCAAACTTCATCACTATCAACCTCTACACATTTTTTTACATCATTCCATTCAAAACCACTCGTGTTCAACATATCAAACATCAACCCATATTGTTTCTTCCATTTCCTAATATTGGAGTCAATATGAGGAGAAGCCTTCAAACCACAATTTGGTAACTTTTGACTTATTACCTTTTCAAGATGTATAAATGTACCAGATTTGAATCCATTATCAGCACGACCACCGCTTACAACCACTGCATCTAGTGCATCCGACAGTACTTCTTCTTCGACATATGTCCATGCTCGCCTTGTACCTACCTTGTTTCCAATGGTGTGGCTTGCACCTTCATCCTCCTCCATTCCTATATGTTGAATTTGATTATATTTTTTTATATATAATTTAAACTGTAAAATTGTGAGCTGCATATTAAATCATTACCATAATTCTTAACTAAAAATATTAACAAAACATTTCATATTTAAATTGATAGATAAACAAATCACAGAGTACCACATAAACCTCTTTTGCCTTAATCATCTTTAATCTTGAATATTAAAGTGCTAGAAATCTTTATCTTAATTATTCCCTAGTGATATAGCAATTAATATATCTATACTTATCATAGTCAACACGCAATATAAGCCCAAACATACAGCAACAGCATTACAACAAGTCGTCTCTCTTGTCTCTTTAAGAAAACTTTTTTTTAACACTTTTTTCATAGGCTCCTCCTCCTCCTCCTCCTCCTCCTCTCTCTCTCTCTCTTTCTACCCCTTCACTCCTTCAGAAACATAGCCAAAAAAAAAAGCCCAGACATAAGCCGTATGGCTTTTTTATTTTATTTTATAGGAACTTGGGAGCAAGACCAAATTTCCTTTGAAATTAATATGGATCTAGTTAATATTTGAATGGTTAATAAAGATTTGTTAAAGTTAAGTGTTGAAATTACCTGCATCAAAAGGATTTGGTAAAAGGCTATCCGTATTGTTTTCAAAAGTGAAGAAGAAGATGATATGGGTTGTGGACTTTTGGGTTCTTTTACTTTTATTGACCAAGCTAATAAATATGTATTAATTTTACTTTTTTATACAGTACATACCAGTTGAATAATTTACCAAACGTGGGTTAAAAAAATAAGTGCAATACATACCCGCTTAATACATGCTGCCAAATATGCCCAAAGGGTGCATTTTATGCCACCTACTCTGCCTTTTTTTGGATAATAATTTTTGGTGTCTAAATTATGCAGGTACCAAAGAAGCACCACAGCCGTATTTGTAGGTAATATATTTACTCTCTTTTATTTGTTTTAGTTCTGAGGATGTGGCAGCAATATTGCCGCAATCTCATGATCTTGTAGCAGTAGAATGCTGGAAAATAAGCGCATGTTTATGAAGTGCCCTAAAAAGACTGCACAAGAATTATGGTGGTCAGTGATTAAATAAAAGGAAAGGGGGAGGCTTGTACTTGCACTTTTAGGCTTTGGCATACAGTAGCCTGGCAATCTCCTCTTGCAAATTGGGTGTTTGGTATATTTTTTTTTTCCCTATTTTTTTTCCTTCTTTCTAGTAATGATAGGAAAAAGACAATGATAGATATTCAACTAGAGTTCTTTTGTTAGAAGTTATTATTGTAATTCAACTCAGATTTCCTTTTATTTTGTTCTAGTTTCTGCATGTCTTAATTAAATTTATTTCTCTTGGTTTTCTTAAAGTTGTTGAATGTTTTATTTTGCTTGATCTTGTAGTTGCACCAGTCTGCTATGCCCCCCTAGCTGCTAATTCATCAAGTTTGATAAAATGTCCAACACATCTTCTAGTCACGATGGTGAACATTTGTAAGAACTCAACTACACTGTTTTCTGACAAATCTTAAGAGACAATGGCGACAAGTACCATGAAAGATCTAATGCAACTAATATCACAGATAAGTAATCACAAAAACAAGAAGCAGACTATTAGCAGCAGAAGCAAGAGATAGCTGCTTCTTAAAGATCCATTAATATAGGACATGTTTAACTTTCAACCTCAAAATAACTACTGGAAACATCTTTATAGCTGCAAAACTTTCAGAGAGAGAGAGAGAGACTATCGTTCAATAACAAATAATCGGAAGGGGAAAGGATTTGGAAAATTTAGGTGTATCAAACACTTTGATTTTCTACTCTTGATTGTCAAAATCAAGACATCTCACTTAAATTCATAAGAATTGCTTAAGCATGTAAACAAGCTGAGCTAAAATCAAACATTCTTCGTTTAATATTGTAACTTGAATGAATGAAATATACACAGTGTTCACATATTTATACACGAATGAGAAAGATGATAACTTGTTCAAGGGGTAGTGAAGGGAATAAACAAATATTGATCCGCAAGCTTAGCTACATCAACCAATCATTGAATAGCTTCTAGAATTTCCATCTTTCAGAGTTCACGTGCTGATATTCCTCAGTGTAACAGTTTTGCCAGCTCATCAAATGCAGCTCATCATCTACATCAGCTGATTGCTGGACATAGTTGCTCAGGTGGCATGCCAGCATGGCCTCGGGGTCAACCCTTTGACTCTTCACAATTTGTGCTTTCAACAATCTCAAGCCATGATATATGTTTTGATTTATGGAGTCGATATGATACGACTGATATCATATGATGTATATATATTTTTTCAAACTGATATTACCTTGACAAACGCTGATTCAAATCCAAATGTCATATTTAGCAAATGGTATGACCATGACAAACACTGATTCAAATCTAAATGTCATATTTATGTCCGGGTACAAGCCCAAGCGGTGAAATTAAAACACAATGCATCATACATTACACAGTCCACATTGAAGGTCTATGAGGAAAGTCATGTAAGAGTAATATGGTCTTCTCACTTTCCCTATAAAGTATTAACGTGTTTTAGGTGGTGACATAATAGTAAAATTTTCCAACATCGCATTAAATATTATTAAGACCATAATGTTTGAATTGCTGCAATTTACTTATAAAAGCAAACCAAGACCCTTAAATTTCTTCACATCTATAAAGTTAAACAAATTTTATTTTGAGGAAACCATGGGTTATCCTCTATATGTTTATTCACAATATTCATATACAGTAATATGGTCTCCTCACTTTTGGCATAAACGTGTTTTAGGTGGTGACATAATAGTAAAAGTTTCCAAAGTCACTTTGAATATTATTAAGACTAACTTTTGTTGACTTAAGAAAATAAAAAAGAGTCGAATGACTATAATGTTTGAATTCCTGCGATTGGCCTATAAAAGCAAACCAAGGCCCATAGTTCCTTCACATCCATAAAGTTAAACAAATTTTACTTTGAGAAAACCATGGGTTTATCCTTTATAAGTTTATTCACAATATTCATGCAGCTAGTTTTTTCTTTCATCTTCTTCTGTGCTGCCATTTTGCCATGATGATGAGCGCTTTACATTGTTACAATTCAAAGAAAGCCTCATCATTAATGAGAGTTATGTTACTTATTTTACTGATTAGAACATACTGCAAGGTCATCCTCAAGCGGCATCATGGAAGCCAAAAGAAGGTAACATTGATTGCTGCTCTTGGTACGGCGTTCATTGTAATAAGAACACCAGTCATGTCATCAAGCTTGACGTCTCCAAAGCTGCTTCCAGTGTTCTATCAACTCTAGTAGCGGCCTTTTCAATCTTGTCCATCTTAAGTAGCTTAATCTTACTTTCAACAACTTTAGTGGTTCTGAAATCCCAACAAAAATTATCAACCTTTCAAGATTATCTTATCTAAACTTCTCTTATTCTTCTTTCTCTAGTCAAATACCATCAGAAATTCTAGAGCTCTCCAACTTAGTATCTCTTAATGTATCACGAAATAAATGCCATGAACTTGAACTCTAAAAGCCCAATCTCGCAAATGTAGTTGAGAAGTTAAGCAATCTAAAAACACTTGACCTTTGCAATGTTTTCTATTCATTCAATGATACCTCATAACTTGGCAAATCTATCTTTTTTAACGTTTTAACTCTCCAAGACTACGAATAGAAACATCACCAAGGTCAAGTGCTTTTAAATTCCTTAAATTCTTGATTAGATTCGCGAGATTGGCTTCTTGAGTTTAAGTCCACGACATTCATTTTGTGATAGATCAAGAGACTCCAAGTTAGAGAGCTCTAGAATTTTTTATTGTATTTGAATAAGAAAAGAAGAATAAGAAAGGTTTAGATAAGATAACCTTGAAAGGTAGATAATTTTTTTTGGGAATTCAAAACCACTGAAGTTATTGAAAGCAAGATTAAGCCACTCAATATGGACAAGGTTGGAAAGGCTACTGTTAGAGTTAATAGAACCTTGAAGGCAGCTATTGGAGAGGTCAAGCTTGATGACATGACCAGCGTTCTTATGGCAATAAACACAGTCTCAAGAGCAGCAATCGATGTTACCTTCTTCTGGCTTTCATATTAATGCCGCTTTAGGACAACAGTGCAGTATGCTCTAATCAGAAATATAAGTAACGTAACTCTCATTAATGATGAGGCTTTCTTTGAATTGCAAAAATGCAGAGCGCTCATCCTCATGGCAGAGTGGCAGCACAGAGGAAACATGGAAGATAGCAATTGTAAAATTAAAGAAGGTGAAGGAAAAAGCTAACTGGGATAAACCCATGGTTTCCTCAAAATAAAAGATGTGAAGGAAAGAAACTTATGGAGAAACTTAAGGACTTCGTTTGCTTTTATAGGCAGCAATTCAAACTGGACTCATTTTTTATTTTCTTGAGCCAAAAAAAGAGTTAGTCTTAATGTCCACCTAAAACATGTTTATACTTTATAAAGAATGTGAGGAGACCATATTAACTTTCCTTATAAATCTTCAGTGTGTACCCGGACATAAATATGCTATTTCTTGTTAGCCTGGTCTGACATTTGGATTTGAATCACTGTTTGTCAAGGTAATACCATTTGCTAAATTGATAAATTTAGGGTGCCTTCAGTTCCGCCAGGCTAGGGAGATTGGTGCATTTTTTATCTTTTTTTGTAGCTCGTCTAGAATTCCATTTCCTTTCAGAAGTTTTACAGTCAGTTCATTCTTTTGTACTTCTCGTGCCCTTTGGGACAGAATTTTGATCTTGTTCATATAAAACAAATAGCCAATATTAACATAACCTAATTTGAAAGCCGGCTTTATTGTCAGCTGCTCTTTATTCCAATGTTAGTGCCCATTTGAATTTCCTCCCTTCGTAAATGTAAGAAATTTTGTGTGCTTAATAATTTCATTGTTGATTTGATAATATGCTCTGCTACATGGCAACCATGTTATGACATAGCCATGACTAAATTGATTGATATTTGTTGGATGTGCTGAATTCAAACACTATGAATAAAATGGCAGTGCTTTGACAAAGATTTAAAGTTGTTATAAAGTCACGTGCTCATATCGTGTCATGCCCGTGCCATGTCCGTGCCCGTGCCGTGTTCATACCCGTACCGTGCCCGTGCCATGTTCATGCCCGTGCCATGTCTGTGCCATGCCCGTGCCATGCCTGTGCCGTGTTTGTATCGTGCCACGTGCCGTCCAGCTCGTTGGCCATCTCCAGTTATTGGACTCTTTTATTTTTTCAAGTCAACAAAAGTTAGTCTTATAACATGATGTCATTTTTGGCAGAAAAATAAGAAAAAAATTGACTATTAAATTTAATTTTGGATTATTTTTATTTTTATATTACATTTTCATACCCTTTAAACTTTGTCTTTATCAACTCTCTCTTATTTTTAATGGTAAGTTACATTGGTGATTGGTCAAAAGTATTTTTAAAGGCAATGTTTCCCATTAAACTTTTTAAATAATTGGATTACCTGCATCTTCTATGGTACCTGCATAATTTAGACAACAAAAATTATTATTGAACAGAAAAGCACAGTAGGTGGCATAAAATGCACCCTTTATGGCATTGATGAAGCAGTGAAAGAAACTATACACACTTACACATAGGATAAGGAATGAACAGGCTCCTGCAAATCATCTGCTGAAAAACCAATCTCATCGTGTAGAACATGATAATGTGTAGGCAACGATGTGCACTAATTGCAAAAAATAGAATGTTAATAGTAAAAGCCAACTGAAAACATCTACATTAATTTGTCCTAGTAGTACATCATCGGGTCACAACAGCAAGAAGTAAGCCAATAGCCTTCCAGATACTTCTGAAAAACATGGATCCTCCATGTAATATTAGTTTTCCATTTTTCTAACCATTTATTATTTAAATTATAGCAAAGGTTGAGAGAATGCAATACTCAACAATCACCCCCGCACGAGCACACAAGTAGAAGTAATTGTTCATTGGATGACAGACTCCTTTGTCAATAACAGTATTTGCACAAAAATAGCAAAAAGGAGAAATCTTTATGTTCAGTAAATCACTGAAAGGATCTTTAGCAACAAGTTTTTTATAAAGTTGGCAAAGAAGTTTAGCAGGTGGAGCATTTACGTCCACTCTGGAAGAACTTAGGGTGATGATTCTTTTGAGTAACAATCACAGTGAACTTAGAAGACCATTTGAGGCCTGAACTCATTAAAACTAAGCAAGTATCTCTTAGAAATTGAAGCAATGAGGTTATGTGAGTACCTCAATGCCAATTCTATGTTCAAGACCTGGGCAAACTGTGACTCCCTTACTCCTTCCCTGAAAATATGAAATAAATAGATTCAACCGATAAGCGATGAAGTACACAAACATGCTTAAGGTATGCAATAGACTAGGAATAAGCTGCTGCTATGTGGCCATCAAAAGAACGTATAGAGAACTTCAAATTCACAAAATCACATAAATATCTTCATCACTAAGACTTGAAAAAACTTTAATTTGTAAAAAGTACAGCTTAATGTATTCAATCTACACGAATGAAATTCTCTTACTTAATATAATGATTCCGCCACCCTAATGATCCAATCATTAGTCAAAGGAAAACCATAACTAAGAAAGAGAAGTATTAGAAAGCTACCAGAAGATGATGATATTTTCAGGCTTCCTTTTCCCTGAAGTTGAATAAAAGTCAACAAATAACTCCCTGCAATCAGAAAACACAAAATAAATTCTGGATAAGTTGTTAAACAGAATGGAAGATCATTATTATATTCATGATATATGAGAAGACATATGAAAAGGAACAAACTTGAAAGCGGGTGCACTCACAAAGATGTAAGTCAGTTTCTTCACCTGATGATGCCATAGTCCTCATTTTCAGATCCAGGCTTAAAAAGATTATCAACCATTTCAACTTTTAGTGATTGAGTCCTTACTGAAGCTCTATAACGAGAGATTGATGGCCACTGGCTGGAACTAACCACCTTAAAAATTTCAAATGTCGAAAAGAATAGAACATCGGATAGAAATCTAGAATTGTGGATTAGTCTCTAATCGAAGATAGTTAAGCTTTGAGAAAGGAAACCTATCATTTGAAAGAGGACCAAAATAAACAACGTTCAAGGAAAATAGATTCTATCGCAGCAATAGATGGCACGTCCGAACGACCAGGAGAGCCATGTGAGATATACATCCCTAGAATCATGGTTACTGGCTTAGAAACCAAGGGTATTGAATGAGAATGCTCAACTGTCAACAAGGAATTTATTCCTCCAAGTTGTAGAAACAGGGAAAAAAATTCAAAAAATGGTAAGTTCAAGACATGAAAAAAAACAAAAATATAGGAAGAAAACTAGAAGTGTTCACAAAATTTAGAGGAGTTCACCTTGGCATTTATCTTCAGGAGGACATTTGTTATTCATTGGTCATTCACTTTTGTTGGTGCAATGCATTGTGTGTTACAATGCCAAGCTCTGAAAGATTTTTCATCGTCCATGGATCTTAAATTTGAACAAGTTTTCACAAATTAAATATGAGGACTGCCAGAATAGCAGAGGAGAAACGTAAACAAGAAGAAGAAAGCCAAGTGGCCAACATAAATGTCAAGAGTTCTTCCTGTCAGGAAGAATACACAATAGAAGTTGTGGTGGCCCTGGCAGCTTTTGCTTGATAATTTCAAACATTTTCTCAACTCTAATTGGTGCTGCCTCGCGTCTAAATTGATTACTCCCCTTAAAAACTTCATATGGATTATTTATGTACTATAACCCAAAGAATTAAGAAATAAGCTTCAAGTGAGTGTTGGAAGGGATTTCACAATGTAGTTTGTGAAAACACTCACAAGTCCTTTCATCTTTCCGTATCTGATCAGATTATTACACAGAGAGCGTATATCACGATGAGCAGAGAAGTTTACAATAGCCCAGCGTTCAATCTGCACCTGTCCCACTAATTTATGTAGAAGTATGTTAAATTGGCATCTGAAGGCTTGTGTCATCAATACCGAATACAGTCAAAAGAACATAGAAAAATCAATACCTTGTTGTTGAAATTCCATCTTCCACCACGAGGAAAGAAGTCTTCTCCATTTCCCACTTTCGGCTGCAGCATAACATCAGCAAAGAGGCAAATTAGAAATAACATAATCTTTACAGTAATTGATTTCAGACATTGATCATGATGACAAAGGTAAAATACATGGAAAAAAGGACTTTGTACTTATTCTAGGGGCTGGTAAGGTTCGACCTTCAACATGGGTAATTTGACCACCAATTGAAATACCAAAAGAACGAAGCATTGGATCGGCACCATAATTGTTACTACTCATGGCCTGTAAGAAGAAACAGGTTAAAATTCAGAAACTAGCAGAAAATGCATGAATTATGAAACCTACTTCAGTCAAAATCTCCATCCTTTCTTGGAGCTTTTGCTTTGATTTCTCTGCAAGTGAAGCCCTCTGTTGATTGGACAATGCCTTTGTATAGCGTTGCAGTCATACCAATGTGCAAGGCTACATGGCAGAAACAGGATATAAAAATATGATACAATCACCCATAAACAAAAAGAACCTTAAAGATCTAAAATATGACCTCAAGAGGGATGTATGATGCACGTTTTGGTTTCCCAACATTGATGCATGGGAAATCAGCTAGCGATTATTAACAAAGTATTCATAGACAGTTATTTCAGTAGCATCACTATCCCCAATATGTCCACTCTTTTGTTTCAAAGAAAACCCCGAGAGATTAGATTCAAATTTTTAATTGGCAAATAACAGTGTAACTTTTATGCAAATAACTAGTTTAGAGAGAGACAAAGAGCATGGAAGAGATAGAGAGAGATTAAACTTTAATCACTAATGAAGAAGGAAGTAAAG
Organism: Citrus medica; assembly: GCA_002013955.2. Taxonomy (NCBI): domain Eukaryota; kingdom Viridiplantae; phylum Streptophyta; class Magnoliopsida; order Sapindales; family Rutaceae; genus Citrus; species Citrus medica. The sequence continues at coordinate 40,966 of MKYO02027374.1, read as the reverse complement.
GTGGCCAATGGGCTGGACGGCATGAAGCACGGTATGGGCACGGCACGGCACAAGCACGTCTCGGTAGAGCACGCGGCACGGCACACACGTGGGTCGTGCCGGGCTTAGACTTTAAACACGCAGGCCTTAAAAGCATGGCACGATTAGAGATGGGGCAAAGCACGGCACACGAAAAAGCACGCAATAAGCACGTTTCATTTTTTAATGAAAGTAAACTTAAAATTTTATGATTTTATAAATAACTTAAAATTGAATCTTTTAATATCTTTTATTGGCTCAAGTTTTTTAAATTTATTTAATTCTTAGTTTCAAAAAAATAATAATTAATTTATGTTTATAATTTATTAAATAAATAATTAATATCATGATTTTAATAAATAAAATTATAAATATAATGATTTTATAAATATGTATTAATATTATTATAAACTCTGATATATGACTCTACGTAATTCCAAGTTAACAATTAAGTTAACCCTTAAAAAAAATATTATTATTGTTATTGTTATGTGCTAAAAAAGAATTCTAATACCATAGAATCAAACTTAGCAACTAATATTACATTCTCTTATTATTATTGAATATGAACTTAAGTTTTGAATTTTTTATTCTATTAAATTAAAATAAAGGCATATGGATCCAAAAATAAATAAATAAGCTTGAAAAAAATAAGACAACAACTTGGCATACGCTCTTTAAAAAATAAAAAAATAAAAACGCTTAATGGGCTATTTTTCCTAGGAACAGCACGGCACGGCCCATGGCAGCACGTGTGGGCACGGCATGAGTGGGCACGAACACGAGCACGTGTGGGCGCGGCACGACACTGCACGAAATGAATAGTGAACACGGCACGTCACGAGCACGAGCACGCATGGGCTTCCTTTGATGGGCCTGAACCGGCACGGCACGGCCTGTTATCCATCTCTAGAAGGAAGTCATATTTCCTAAGTTAATAAGGTACTACATTGAATTACATCATATGGGTAGCAAAATTTGAAAGCAAAGCAAGGCAATAATCCAATCCCATCCTTTTAAAGTGACATAACACTGGAGCACATATGATTGAAGGCCACCTATTGATCGTGCATGCATGTCTGCTAGCTGTCAAAATTTATTTTCTACTGTTATCACACTAAAATGATTGTGGCCCTCTTATACAGGATTAGAATCTGCGGGTGTATCTACATACTTGAAGACCAGAGAAGTAAGCGCAAAGCTCTACATTTATAGCATATACCACAATTCATTTCATCCAATGTGTCCAACATTTCATGAAAACAAATACTGAGGAAGGAAAATACGGCAGCCTAAGTCAGTCATGGATCTAGAAAAATTATTTACCGGAGGCTAGCTTATATAATAGTAAAATTTTAAAACTAAAATTTTGAATATATAAAATATTTGTTAATACATTTATAATTGTTCTTGACGTATTTTCAAGAATAGAAAAATATTTGTGGTGGTGACCTATCATTATTTTTAATTATAGAGTAGACTTTTATAATTCTAAAGGTTAAAGTTTAAATTTTGCGAGTTTATAAATTTATAGGGTAAATTTTAATAGATTTAATGAGGGCTAATTAGAAATTTTAAATATTTTTTCTTTTATTCTTAGATTTATTTTTTTTTGCCAGCGGGGGCTACAGCCCCCACTAGTCACATACTGCATCCACCTCCATTGGCATGAATAAATTAGTTGAAAAGTGATAACAATTATTTTTTTAATTATGTGAATTTATGATAGTTTTGTACAACCAATCTCTTTTTAGGATACATTTTTCTATAAGGTGGTTGTGGTTTAATATACATTTTAGGTGTACACACACACATATGTGTAAAATAAAATCAATTTTATCTTTAATTTAATTAAAAAATAGTGTCATAATAATTGTGATATCATCAACAATAAAGAAATTATTTAAAATTAAAAATTCACTCATTATTATTTTTATATAATATTCATTTTTTTCCATTTTTTAAAGTAAAAGATGGTAAAAGAATATGTCTCTCAAGTTTCAACGTTACCATAGAAGAAAGGAAAAAAGAAAATCGAAAAAAAAAAGCTCTCTCTCCATTTTTCATTCCCAAATCTGAATCTCTCTCTCAATTCTCCAAAATGCAACGCCAAGATCCGCCAAATCTGAACCCGAATCCAGTTTGATGAGTCTAGTTAAGAACGATGAGTTTGTTTGTTTACTAAGAAAATGAAAGGAAAAATCAGAGAAACAGAGAAGAGAAAACTTGTATTTTATTTATTGTGTATTTCGATTAGTTACACACGTTTATATACTATGATATGAAATCTTATTCATTCTGTTTACAAATGCTAGATTAGCTGAGCTAGTAAATAAAACTAACATGGCACATAAGCAGCCACGCCAGCATGTATAACAGACTATGTTTAACTAACAATATTAATCAGCATGTGATTAATTAATTTAATTATCTTAACAACCTCCCTCAAGCTCAAGGTCGTGTCAACACATTGAGCTTGGACCTTAGATAATTGAATTGATCAACTGCTAAAGGTTTTGTAAAGATATTTGCCACTTGATCATAGCTGGGAACATGACTAATCTGAAGTTCTTTCTTGCCGATATGATCTCAAATGAAATGTAGATCTAACTCAATATGTTTGGATATGGAGTGATACTTGAGATTGCTTGCCAAAGCTTTTGCACTCTTATTATCACAATGGATAACTGGAGTTTGTAACAGAGATTCTTTTGACTTTGTCAGCAAGTAAATGATCCACAAAGTTTCAGAGACTGCCAAGGCTAATGCCCTATATTCTAACTCAGCTGTGCTCCTTGAAACTATAGATTGTTTCTTAGATGACCAGGAGATCATATTATTTCCCAGATATATGCAATATCCCCTAATTGACTTCCTATCATCCAAATCTGAGCCCCAATCAGCATCTGAGAAGGCTGAGATTGTAATAGAAATATAAACCAAGGTCAGCTGTGCATTACAAATATCTCAAGACCCTTTTACATGTCTGCCAATGAAACACTGATGGATTTGCAAGAAACTGGCTCAGCTTATTCAATGTGAAGGCAATTTCAGGTATAGTAAGAGTAAGATACTATAATAAGCCAACTATACTTCTATAGAGAGAGGGGTTTTCAAAAGCAACACCCTTGTCTTTGACTAACTTCTCTATAGAACTCATGGGAGTTGAACAACCTTTGCTCTCAATCATCTGAGCTTTCTTGAGGACATCTTCTATATATTTCATTTGAGAAAGATGTAAACCTTCAATTGAAGGTGTAACCTCAAGACCAAGAAAGTAGTTGAAATCCCCAAGATCCTTCAAAGCAAACTCTGAACTTAAATGATGAATAACTCTTTCAACAAGCTGGACATTAGAACTAGTCACTAAAATATCATCCACATAAACTAGAATGACAACTATATCTTCTGCTTTGTGAATAATAAACAAAGAGGTGTCAGATTTTGAAACAATGAAACCCTAATTCAGGAGAGAAAGTTTCAATCTGTCATACCAAGCTCTTGGAGCTTGCTTAAGACCATAGAGAGCTTTGGTAAGCTTGCAGACATGAGATGGAAAATGAGGATGAATAAAACCTTTAGGCTAATACATGAAGACTTCTTCAGTAAGAATGCCATTAAGAAAGGCATTATTGATGTCCAGTTGTCGAATTGGCCAGTGATACATGACAGCAAGACTCAGAATGATTCTTATTGTGCAAGACTTTACAACTGGATTGAATGTTTTAAAGAAATCTACCCCTTGTGTTTGATGGAAACCTTTAGCCACCGGCCTTGCTTTGTACTTAGATATATTACCATTAGGATTATACTTCACCTTGAACACCCATTTGTTTCCAATAATTTTCTCAGCTTCTTCTTTGGGGACAAGAATCCAAGTGTTATTTTTCTGCAAGGCATCAAATTCAGCCTGCATAGCTTGTTTCCATTTGAAATTAGCCAATGCTGCTTTAACTGAATGTAGTTCAAGGTGTTGAGTCACAGCCAAGTAAGTTTTGGGCTTAAACACACCAGCTTTAGATCTGGTGAGCATATGATGAATATTTTGAACTGGTTGAGGTGTACAGTTAGATACTGGTAGCACTTGTTCTAATGGCAATTGAATAGAAGGGGATAGTTGATGTGATGTACTATATAAAAAAGAGGTGTCTGAAGAATGATATGGGGATAATGTCTGTAAGGTACCTGAATTAGGGCCTGCATCTTGAGTTGGAGGATTGAGAGAAGACTGTGCACAGTTATTGTCAGTGAGTAGGATTGTGGAAAAAATGAATGGAACAGAAAAATGACCTTGCTGAACTGAGGACACATTTTGACCTGGTGAAGGAAAAAGATCTGAGTATGGAAATTCATATTCATTGAACTTTACATGTCTGGTAATATAAGTATTGCCAGTGGAATAAAGACACTTATAACCCTTGTGAATAGGAAAGCATTAACAACCAAAGGTTTTGAGGAAATGAGACATTGTTGTGTATGAAAGTTAAACTTGTGTTTACTGTAAGGTCTTAGAAAAGGAAAGCATGAACAACCAAAGGTTTTGAGGAAATGATAATCAGGTTTTCGACCATAGAGCTTGGTGTAATGAGAAATGTTATTCAATACAGGTGTGGGCAGCCTATTGATAAGAAAAGAAGTTGTATGAAAAGATTCCCACAAAAAAAGATAAGGGCATTTTTGCTTGAGCAAGTAAAGTCAGCCCTGTTTCTACAATATGTCAGTGCTTCATTTTTACCACCCCATTTGGGTGATGTGTATGAGAACAACTATGTCTAAACTCTATACCTTCTTTTTGAAGAAAATGTTCAAAATTTATGTATTCACCTCCTTAGTCAGACTGTAGTGACTTTAAAGGATGATTAAATTATTTTTCAACTAGAGTTTTGAAGTATTTGAAAGTAGTTAAGGCTTCTGATTTAAGGGTTAAAGGGAAAATCCAACAGTATCTACTATAATCATCTACAAAACTGATGTAGTATCTATAGCTTTGTAGTGAAGGAATGGGTGATGGACCCCAGAGATCAGTATGGATAAGCTCTAAACGAGCTTTTGTTTTTATTCATGTTGAGTAAAAAGGGAACTGATGGATTTTACCATATTGACAAGCATCACAAAAATCAGGTATTGATATTGAACAAGGAAGGGAAAGAGAAGATAGAATACATTTCAACACATGTTTACTTGGATGACCAAACCTTTGATGTAACAAATTTGCAGACAAAATAGTGTTTTTATGACACTGATGAGTTTTGTTTTGAGTACAGATCTTATTTGTAGCTTCATCTAAGAGATTACAAGCTGAATTATTCAAAACAGAAAGCATAGAACTGGGAATATGAGAAGAACTGTGAGGACTGGAAATGAAATCCTTTTTAGACAGCAACTGATATAGTCCTCTCTAGCAATCCCTTGAGCAAGATGCACTCCCTTCTTCTGGTCCTTGATAAAACACATATTGGCAACAAATTCAATGGTTAAGTTGTTGTCTTCAAGTAACTTTGAGATGCTTATAAGATTTTTGGTAAGATGAGGAACAAACAAAATATCTTTTAAGTGTAAAATTGAGTCTAATGATGTATGAAGACCAGTGTAACCAACATGTGATATATGCAGCCCTTGACCATTACCAACATGCAGCAAATGATTACTTGAGTATTCCTTTGCAAGACTCAAATTCTGCAGATTGTTGGTGAGGTGATGAGTTGCACCACTGTCTATATACCATCCTTGATCAGCAAAATCACCTTCAGAGGCAGCCACAAAAGCAGCTCTGGGTGCTGAATTAACATAAGAAGACCTTGGTACCGAGTACTGATATGAGTTGTATCCTGATGGTGAATTGAAAGTGATGAACTCTCTATTGAACCTGTTTCTACACTCAGTTGCAGTGTGCTTAGGTTTGAAACAGTTTTGACAAATTACTCCAGCATAGTTAGGATCAGAACTACCTTTTCCATTACCATTGTGAAAACCACCAGATTTTGCAAAATTTCCATTTCCAGAACCAAATCCACCTCTGCCTTGATAATTCCCAGATGATGCTCAATTCCAGACATTGTTCCAATTACCATTCCAATTTCCTCTTACTTGACCTTGTGGAAAACCTCTACCAAAACCTCCTCTGCCTCCATTATTATTACCATTATCATTTGGATTTTGTTCCAATTAGCATTATATTGTCTAGACTTAGTGTGCAGTCCAGTTTGAACAACATTAGTAGCAAAATTCATTTTAGCCTCTTTACTAGAGCTCAATTGATTAACCTCTAATCTAGCCTCATGAGTCAGAAGCATAAAATAGGCTTCATTTATAGTCATCTTAGCAAGATTTGCCTCAATATATACTACCACAGGATAATAAGGCTGTCCTAATCCAGAGATCAAATGAGTAAGAAAATCTAGGGAGCTAACAAGACTACCAGCCATAGCAAGTTCATCTGTAATTGTCTTTAGCTTGCTAAAAAATTCAGTCATGGACATAGCACATTTTCTAAGATTATTAAGCATCATTTTCAGATGTACTTTTTTAGCAAAGGTTTCATATCCAAACTGTTGTTCAAGACTAGTCCAGAGTTCAAGAGAGGAGTTAGAATTTACCACAAGACTAAGAATCTCTAGACTAATAGAAGACATTAGCCAACTCAGCAGCATCTAATCTTTTCGTTTCCAGATAACAAAGGCTGGATTCTCTCGAGCTCCTTTAGTAACAGTGATCTCAGTTGCATCAGAATCAGAATTTATTACTCCATCAGATTAAAAATTGATATGGACAAAGTTTTGATTTGTCAAGAAAATCTTCAAGGTCATTAGCACGAACTGAAGTGAGAATTTGAGATTTCCAGATTGTATAATTTGTTCGATCAAGTTTGATTGGTGAGGTAAATGTAAATGAAGATGTTGTGTTTGGATTTGAGTTGAAGGCAGCCATGAGATCAGGCTTTGATACCAAGTTAAGAACGATGAGTTTGTTTGTTTACTAAGAAAATGAAAGGAAAAATCAGAGAAACCGAGAAGAGAAAACTTGTATTTTATTCATTGTGTATTTCAATTAGTTACACACATTTATATACTATGATCTGGAATCTTCTTCATTCTGTTTACACATGCTAGATTAGCTGAGCTAGTAACTAAAACTAACTTGCCACATAAGCAGCCAAGTCAGCATGCATAACAGACTCTGTTTAACTAACAATATTAATCAACATGTGATTAATCAATTTAATTATCTTAACAAGTCTGAAGAAGTCTAAAATAAAACTGGAGCGAGCTCGATTTACTGAAAGAGTAATGGTAGATGTGGTTCTTGTGTTCAATCATCAACTTCAACTCGCGCCAGTGAGCTATTATGTCAATTACACTTGCATTAGACTTAATAATCAATTATGAGAAATTGTGAAATTTGATTAATGATTGATGATGAGTTTTAAGTGTTGTTTGTATGTTTGCTTTCTTATGTTATGGGTCCTACATTAGGAAGCTTCCAAGTTATTGCGAACATGTTTTAAGTGTTATTGTTTGGGATGAAGTTATAGTGCAACGGTTGCAGCATAATTAATTATATGCCAATATTTATATGTTATAAAAAATTGATCAAACACTAGAAGTTACAAATTTTTATATATGAATCTTTTTTGAGATAAAATAAATTTTAAAAAATTAACTGTTACTATTATTAATATTTATTAATGTCATTATTATATTAATATTATTGTTATTATTATTAAAATTTATTATTTTAATTATTGTCATGTATTATTATTACTACCATAAATATCATCATTATTAATATTTAATAATATTGTTATTATCATTAAAATTTAATATTTTATTATTTTAATTATTACGTATTATTATTATGAAATTATTTAATTTTATTATTTTAATTGTTACAATTACTTTAATTAAATGATTATTATTGTTTATTATTTTTATTACTATTATTAAAATATATTAACTTTATTATTTCAATTATTATTAATGATTGTTATCATTATTTTATTAATAGTAATATTATTAAAATTATTAATTTTAATATTTTAATTATTGTCCTGTATTATTCTTACTACCATAAATGACATCATTATTAACATTTATTAATAATAATATTATTATCATTAAAATTTATTAATTCATTATTTTAATTATTATGTATTATTAATTATGTCATTAATTATTATTATTATGAAATTAATTAATTTTATTATTTTAATTGTTACAATTACTTTAATTAAGTTATTATTATTTATTTATTTTATATTAAAATATATCAATTTTATTATTTTAATTATTATATTATTATTAATGTTCTCAATGTCATCATCATCAGCATTATTAATGTTTATAGATTTTTTTTTATTTTAAATAATATTATTGTTATTATTATTATTTTACCTTAAATAATAAAGACTTAAGTGTTAGTAATCAATTAAACACATCTCAACCGTTTGAATACTTTAAACATTAAATTTATTAGCTAAATCAGAAAAGGACAAAGTTTGGTAACCGTGCAACTGTTGTACAGTTGGCGGACCCGTTTGTTTGTACGTTTGCTTTCTTAGGTTATGGGTCCTACATTAGGAAGCTTCCAAGTTATTGCCAACATGTTTGTGGGCTTAAGAATTCTCTTGTGACAAAATTTCATGGCGTGCATCGGCTTAAGCCGATTGGAAACATTTGTCTTTGGAAATCAGACCTGCTTCATTGTCATGGGCAATTTGTTCTGCTCGGATTATAGAATCCATCGATATTTTGCCCTTAAAGGATTCTCACATGGGCGCTCAGTAGATAAGGCTTTGGAGGAGATTAATGAAACCACTACCCTTAAGGACCTGGATCTCAATTTTGTGTTTCTCCTCCAATGAAATTTTTACCGAGAACTCATGAAGTAAGTTTGTGGACTCTTCATTTTCATTTTTCTGCTTGTTGGCATTTGAATCTCCCTGGCTTATTCTTTTAATATTCTAACATTTATTGGAATCTTATCTTAATATTTTTCAGGCAAATTGAACGAGATTGTGAGTTCTTCGAGGCTGAGAGAATCATGGATTATAGTCTTATGGCTGGCCTTCACTTCCATGACAAAACTGCAGGTGACAAAATGGGGTTGTTACCATTTCTTTTGCGTACAGGTAAATAAACACAGTATTTTAATATATTGAAGGAATTTATGGGCAGTTAAACTTTCGCGGCAATTTGAATGTTGAGTCTAATTTTTGTATCCCTCTCTGCAGGCACAAGCATCCTTATTAAAATGAGAAGTATATGCGGGCTGTCGCTTCCTTGAGGCCGAGATACAGGACAGGGACCAGATTTTATCTGGCCAGTATGTTTTTTCTTTTTTCCGTCTTTACTTTTAGCCATTAATGCTTATCTGAAATTTAATCATTATTTTAGGAAATCAAATAATCAAGAAAACGTCCCCATGGACTTGAAATCCTTTGCCTTAAATATTAACAACTGGTAAAACATGTTGTGGCCGGACTTTCTATATCTGATATGATTGCATGAAAGGTGGCAATAATGTATAACTTGATTTTGGTAATACCCAGTGGAACAAAGTAAAAGTTGCTTGGGTAATCTTGGCGATTTTGGGGGGCTGATTCTGAAGACAATAGTTGGTTGTGGGGCATGAACAGGATGTGGTCGTTGACTCCTTCTGATGTTAGATAAGAACTAATAAGGCTTAACTTGATAATTGTTTCCCATGACAGGTGCAAACATTGCTTTTACTACTGGAGCGTGTGATATTCCTTCTACTATTCCCAGCTCAGCTTTTTTGCAGCAACAAAACATGATGGTATTACTTTATACAATGCCACTTTGTTTGTTTTGAATAATATTACTTAATCAAATAATATGCAACTCTGGCAATTTGTTCCGAAAGATCTGTTTTCTGCTATTATCCGATGTCTCGCTCTTGAGGCAAATGCTGTTACTAGTGCTGATCTGGTTGGTCTTTGTCGTGAGATATTTATATATATGCGTGATAGAGATCCTGGTCCGAGACAGGTTAGTTCTATAATTCATCACATATAGATTGTGAGTCTGGGATAAGCTTTGATTACAGTAGTTGCTCAACAACCTGGTGATGGAAGTATTTTTCTTTTTTTTTCTTGGGTTTTTCCAGGTTCCACTTTCTCTCCTTTGTATTAACCCACAAGATTTGCTAGCTTTTGAAGATGCTTTAACAAAGACAGCTAGTCTTAATGAAGAAAAGCAGTGCATGAGGAGTTTGCTTATATTAGGTATTAGGAACAAGTTGAATCTGTTTTTTTACCTCCTTCTTTATATTTGTACTCCTTTTCTGTTCTTTCTTTCTAAGCAACATCGTTTCGATTCTCTGCTCTGGAACAGAGTCATCAGAGACTTTGGATTTCTAATTTTCTTTACTTGAAATGAACCCAAAATCTTATCATTATCTTATTCACAAAAATTCTATTTGAACGTGTGATCTCTTCAAGTGTTAATTATAAAAGGTACAGATTATTATATTAGGCTCATGAAAGGAATATTGTATTGAAACTTGACGTAACAATTTCCTTTCAAACACCAACATTCACACATAAGAAACTGCACATGCTTAATCTCCTCAAGATTCTAATTATTAATATGATTGAGAAAGGAAATGTAAGAAGGAAATTTATTGTTTTTGAAAGTCTATTTGAATCAAATTCTTTGGATTTCTAAATGAGTATGCCGATTGCAGACCATTGACCAAGACATAATGGATTCAGTGCAACCGACCTGATGGAGCTATGTATATCTGATAAGAGCTATAGCAATGTAATATGTAAATTAGAATTAATATGTTTCTAGTTGACTATAAGCTTGGAGACTGCATTGCACATAAGATTAAGTTGAGTCCACCTCTTCAAAGAATTCCTATCAAACACCGTTAATGTGCTACTTGGATTTCTTGGCATATTTTTATCCCTTTTTCTTGTTGGATGTTGGATTCCAAGCTGAATATCACCATTGGGCCATACGAGATATGTGAAGAGGCAATTTTTGGGTACAAGGTAAAATTTTATAAACAATTAGTATGGTGTATTTGTATGATTTTCAAGTAACAAGAATAGAAAATAAATTACACCAAAAAAAAAAGCTCATCTGTACTTGAAATTACAGCAAGAATAGCTCATTAGTCGTACTGTACTTATATTAGGCAAACATTTGAAGCATTTATTGGGATTCAGGATGACAAAGCAACAGCCCAAGTAAAACTCTTTGATGATAATTTATAGGTGCTTTTAAGGATTCAATTTGTAACCATTTTTTGTCATCATTATTTTGGTTATAAATAAGCTTCTTCACTGACTTCTCTTCTATTTTGGATTCAGGAACTGCAAGAACATCACTCAGCTATGGAATAAACAAAACCTGATATAATTGGCCTTTTGATTGCTGAACTTTCTAATCATCAAGGTAAGAAAGAATATTGCATTGCCACTGTAATTATGTGAAATATGTGCATTCAATATAAGGGGGCATTTCCTTAACAACTGGGCTAGTGCCAACTCGGGCATATAAGGCAAGAGTCATTGCTAGAATTTTGAAAAGTTCAAGTTACGAAACAAATTAAACTTTGTCCAATAAGAATTCCTAGCTGAAAAGCCCTGGACCAAGAGAAATGAAGAAAAAGAAAAAAGAAGAAAGAGCAACACAACAGAAGTAAATAAAATAACCAAAGAAAAGATCCCATTAACAAGAACAGCGTATTTGTATGAAGAAACAAACTTGTATAGAAAAGTAGTGTTCCAAACAGAAATATAACTCAACAAATCAGACAAAATTAACATGTTAATAAATAAATAATCTACAAAAATAAAGTGAAGAAAGAATGGAAACTTTAAATAACAGATATTGATAAAATCAACTTTAAGATATCACTAAAGCATTTAAGTTTTACATCATGTTGTTAGAGTTACATCATGCATATATAAAAAATTACTAATTCTTGTGTCCAGAAAACATAATAAAAGTGCAACCCTAAGGGTTACAAAACGAGCGAGTTACATCAATATAATGATTCCAATGGTTGATATGAGTTTAATTAATAAATAATTAAAAAAATTCACAAAACCTTAAACCTGTAGAAACGATAACAAGCACACATTCCAATCTGGCCATATATATTTGTTGGGGAAAAAAAAAGGAAAGTCTCTCACCTCATGCGTGCTGCGGAAGCTAATTCCTCTCTTCTCTTCTTATTTGATAACAGTGAACGGCACGGTGAACAGCGCCACATGCACAACCTCCCAGCCCTACTCCCTCAGTCTGGCCCTCTCACCTGACGCGGGCTCGTGGGCAGCGGAATCAAAATCCCTAATTATTAATTCCTCTCCTCTTCTGCTTCCGCAATAGTCAAACGGCGGCACAACTTCCACAATGGTCAACGGCGGCTGTGATTTTTATGTATTTTGCCTAACTCTAAACTGATCTCATGGCCTTTCAATTCTTTATTTTTGCTCATTGCTTTTTTTTTTTTTGGTTTACTTATTGTTTTTTGCGCACACTATCACAATCCTTGCCATTAAACAAACCCTAATAGCCATTGGCCACCACTGACATGCGTGAATGTCCAATCTCTTTGCCGCAATTGCTATTCTTTGTTGACATCATGAAGAAATTGGGTATGATGTTAATCTATGACGCATGCTACCAAAAGATACTGAGAACTAATTTTTAAAATTTTGTTAATATGATTATGAAATTGGGCTTGCTTTTGGGTGAAAATTAAAAAAACAGATTTTGAAATAGTTTGTTCCTCATTTTGTTGAGATATACCTTGTCTTCATTTATTTACTTGTGCATGTCTGGATAGATATGCCAACTTAATTAAATGCTTATTAAATTCAATGAAATGTGATGCCTGGCTTTAAGCTTGCGGTGAATAGCTTTATTCAACAAATATTTTTTGGAAATTAGTTTGATTTTGTTTGATTGAGAATTTTTTTTGCTTGGTTTGATTTATTTTGCCTAAAAAAAAGTCTAGTCAAAATAAGTTTATTTAAAAGTGGATGGCATTTGATTAAAAGTAGAGGTAACAGTTAAAGCCCTCCAAGTGTTTGATAAAATATCTAAATAAAACTTCTTGTTCACATTTTCCATTTTCCTTTCGTAACTGACTTAGGTTCTTCATAATCAAGGTGAAGGTGCTGTAGTGTTAGTATTGGCACCTAATAGAGACTTAGCTGATCAAATTCAGGAAGAGGCTTTTAAATTTTTGTTGTGTGCAAGTGTTATAAATACTTGTATCTATGGTGCTGCTTCTAAAGGACCTTTAATATTCAAAGAGCTATTTTGAATTTCGTTTTGAGAATTTAATTGTTTTTAGATAAAAATTATAATTCAAGTATTTTTATTTGTTGTATCTTCATCTTTAACTACAATATGAAAATCGGAGAATTTGATAGTACTTTAATCATTTGTCCATACTTTACTATCTCTTAACTATATCATAAGAGTGTGTTAAGCTGCTCTGTAATTCTTTCAAGATTTTTGAGTTATAGTCTTTGTATTTTTAACTTGTTTTGATAAATTTCTCTTAGTTCTTTAATTTTGATCTAGTTCCCACTTAAAAGATATTTTAGTTTAAACATAAGATGTCATTGATTATTTTGATGCAATCTTACAGGGTGATGAGCTAAATTAGTTAATTATATTATATGTAGAGTTTAGTTTGCTTAATAATGGTGTGTTAGGAATGCAGTTTCATTTTAAGCATCATATGCAATTTGTTTTTGCTATTGTTTATGCATAAAAACAGCACCTGGAAGTTTCTAGGTGCTGCTTAGCTGCTGTTATGTAGAAAAAACAGCACATGTAAATTTTCAGGTGCTGTTTTGCTGTTGTTTATGCACAAAAATAGCATGTAGAAGTCTCTAGGTGCTGCTTAACTGCTGTTATGCAGCAAAAACAAAACATGGAAGTTTCTAGGTGCTGCTTCGCTGCTGTTATGCAGCAAAAACAGCAGCTGCATGTTTCCAGGTGCTGTTTTGCTGCTGTTTGTGTAGAAAAACTGCGCTTGGAAATTTCCAGGTGTTGTTCAGCTGTTGTTATGCTGCAAAAACAACACCAGGAAATTTCCAGGGACTGTCCTACTAATGTTTGTGCAGAAAAACTTTGGCTGCTGTTTTATATACCTATAATTTGTACTTCAATATGATCTCCATTTTGCCTTTTTCTTTTTCTTTGAAATGGGAAGATTCCATTGTAATAAATTGGATTTTATTTTTGCCGAACATCTACTTAGCACTTAACATGTAATTAATATTTTTTAGCTTGATACTTTATCAAAGTTGACATTTTAAGCATCTATTCACTCTTTTTACAGCTATAAAGATGCTGACCAACTTGAAGGTATTCACTAACAATTGCTCTGAATCATAATAATAGATCTATGGGGCTTGATTTATGCATTATGAGAATATCTACTACTACTGATATGAATATAACTCCAAAAGTTAGCATACTTAATGTTATTGTTTCCCATATATCTCTAGATGACACAAATTTTCAAATTATGAACTCTATATTCATCTTCTTGGATCAAACTTAAATGCTTAGGTCTAGACCTCTTTAGTGAGTTAGTTGATGTAATTTCCGCTGATAGGTTTGTGATAAGTAGTGAAAGCTGTGATTTTCTTGGAGCTGCTCCTGTCTTTCCCTCACGGATGGACAAAAGAATCTACATGTAAGCTTTTTCTTTTCTTGAGCGTTGATGGCGATGGAGACGGATTATCAATAATGATTGTCTTTTTTATTTTAGAGATGTAACTTCAATAGCTTTATTATACTTATTTTTTATTTTTATGTGTTGTTTACTTGAAATGTTGTTACGGATGCGCACCCCTACTAAGCACTTTAGCCATATATATTCAGGCAATCATATATGTAGTGATGTAGTAATAAACAAAGTCTCGGCCTCCAGCTTGCGCAGCTTGGCCAAGATGCCTCTGCTGCTGTGAGTACATTACATACTTCCATCCTCTCTGCTCGTTTGTGTTTTATCTGAATTGCATTTTTGTCTAGAATTCATTCTTTCGATTATATCTTCTTGTACTTGTTCTTAGGGTGCAGCTCCTTGTTTGACCACACAAAAGAAGAGTGGTGGGGACTGAGTCAGTTGGAGCTGGAGGCAAATCTAATACCGGTCCTGTCAAGAAGTACTTCAGAGTAGAGGTAAATAAAATTTCTGCAGCCTTGTATTTAGTAATTGCATATGTGCGTAAGTTAATCTGCTAATTCTCAGTTTCAAATACTACCAACTTTCTTTCTCTCCCATGAAAGAATCTGTAGTTTGACATAGCTATGAACTGAGTTAGCCATGGGTTATTTGCTGTTTCTGGACAAGGAGCAGGAAGATACCGATGAGGATCTGGATTTCAGAAGCAATTCTCTTAATTTAATCATCAAAATTTGTTGAGTTTTGTTTTTCTTTTATTTTGTATTGTTACCATCTTTTTCTCTTTTGGTTTCAAATATTGGTGGCATTGAGTGGTGGGGTTTGTTTCTCGAACCATGATGATACCAAATGTAATTGCAAACAGCAGGTCTAAAATTTCTATGATCTTGTGATTTATCCTGTATTTTCTTACTGATGTTTGATTAATTATCCTTTCCTTTTTGTTCTTTTTTTGAGTGATCTCCATAATTAATCAAGAACCAAAATATCAAGTTTGTTAATCTTTTAATTTAGTAGTATTCTAAGTATTATCGGCTTCCATCTTACATTAAAATAATCCCTCAATGAATAATCGTTGTTTTAACATTAAATTTAATTTTGCTTAAACTGATGTCATAAAATTCATTGAATACAGTAATTGACCGAAAATATCTAGATCTAAAATACGTGTCATTTAGAACACTTTGACCTTGAGCATGCTCATGTACTTCGTCACTTATTGGTTGCATCTATTGATTTCATATTTCAGGGATGGAGCGAGTGGGTCACAGTTTACCCAGGTCTTGAACATAGAATTGGACCAAATCATTGAGGTAGTCACAAAACCTCTTTGCTTTAATTCTAAGAGAGATCATGATAGTTTTAATGAATTCAGGCCAGCAAATTCCTTGATGGAAAATGGTCTCCTAAGTTCACTGTGATTGTTGCTCAAGAGAATCATCACACTAGGTTCTTCCAAAGTGGACATCCTGAAAATGTTCCACCTGGTAAATTTCTTTGCCAACTCTAGAAAAAAGCTTGTTTGCCGAAGATCCTTTCAATGATTTCCTGAGCATATAGCATTTCGCCTTTCATTATTTTTGTGCAGGTACTGTTATTGACAAAGGAGTCTGTCATCTAAGGAACAATGACTTCTAGTTGAGTGTTTATGCCAGGATGATTGTGAGTATTGCATTCTTTCAACCTTTGCTATAATTTAAATAATAAATGGTTAGAAAAATGGAAAACTAATATTACAAGGATGATCCATGTTTTTCGGAAGTATCTGGAAGGCTATAGGTTTACTTGCTGTTGTGACCAGATGATGTACTACAAGGACAAAAAAAGTAGGTGTTTTCAGTTGGCTTTTATAATTAATGTTTTATTGTTTGCAATCAGGGTACATCGTGGCCTACAGATTATCATGTTCTAATGTCGAGATTGGTTTTTCAGCAAATGATTTGCACGAACTTGTTCATTTCTTATCTTCCGTGTAAGTGTATATAAATTTTTTCACTACTTCATCAATGCAATAAAGGGTGCATTCTATGCCAACTACTGTACTTTTCTGTTCAATAATAATTTTTCGTGTCTAAATTATGCAGGTACAAAAGAAGCACCACAGCCGTATCTGTTGGTAATACATCTACTCTCTTTTATTTGTTTTACTTCTGAGGAAGTGGGAGCAGTATTACTGCAATCTCATGATCTTGTGGCTGTAGAATATAGAAAAAAAGTGCATTGCTTGTTATGAAGTGCCCTGAAAGAACTGGCACAAGAATTATGGTGTTTGGCATATGGTAGGCTGGCAATCTCCTTTTGCAAATTTAGTGTTTTAATTTTTTAATTTTTTTTTATCCTTCTTTCTAGTAATGATAGGAAAAAGAAAATGATAGACATTTCCAACTAGAGTTCTTTTGTTAAAAGTTATTATTGTAATTCAACACAGATTTTCTTTCATTTTGTTCTAGTTGTTTGCATGTCTTAATTAAATTTATTTCCCTTGGTTTTCCTATAGCTCTTGAACGTTTTATTTTGTGTGATCTTGTAGTTGCACCAATCTGCCATACCTGCCTGGCTGTTGCTCATATGTCGCAATTCATCAAATTCAATGAAATGGTCGACACATCTTTTAGTCACGATGGTGAACATTTGTAAGAACTCTACTATACTATTTTCTGACAAATCTTAAGAGGCAGTGCTACAACTTAGATTTCCTTTCAGTGGTTTTAAAATCCCAACAGAAATTATCAATCTTTCGAGGTTATCTTATCTAAACCTCTCTTATTTTTATTTCTTTGGTCAAATACGATAAAATATTCTAGAGCTTTTCAACTTGATGTCCATTGATCTATTACGAAATGAATATCATGGACTTGAACTTTAAAAGATGAATCTCGCAAATTTAGTTGAAAAGTTAAGCAATCTAAAAATACTTGACCGCCGTGATGTTTCTATTCATTCAATAACATCTCATAACTTAGCAAATCTATCTTTCTTGACATTTTTATCTCTCTAAAGTTGTGGATTATAAGGTAATTAAATTTTATAAAATTTCTCTTTAATTAATAAACATGCATGGTATTGTTAAATATATATTCTTTACCCTGAAAATTACCAAAGTTAAATTTATTATTATAAATTATTATTGTTTTTAATTTTTACTTAATTGATATCTTTTTCTTTTACAAATTTTAGGAAGAATTCTACCATTATTTGGTAATCTATTTAAGCTCTTTCATTTAGACCTTTCAACAAATGATTTACTGGGTGAGCTACTTTTTTCATTGATAATCTTCGTTTTGTTTAAAGAACTCTTTCTAGAAATAATTTGTTTAGTGAGTTACCTATTTTCCATTGGAAGTTTTTTTCTTCGGAAGAACTTCACTTTTCATTCAACAAATTATCAGGTGAATTTCCATGGTCCACTAAAAATTTTAGTTATTTGAAGAGATTAATTCTGGCATCATGCAATTTTGGGGCAAAATTCCTCGTTGAATTGGTAATTTTACTTCTGCAATGGTTAGACATTGTATTTAACAAGTTTTTGGGTGAGTTGCCTATTTTTATCGGAAATCATAGGTCATTAAAAGTATTGGCTATCAGTTGATATAATTTTTCAAGTTAAATTTCATGTTCACTGGGGAATCTTACTCAACTCATCATGTTTCACTTTTCTTGGAATTCTTTTAGAGGAACAGTAGAGTTAAATTTTTTTCCTTAACAACATAAAAATTTTGAAAGGTTTCTTTCTCTCATCAAATAGGTTATCATTACTCAACAAAATGAGTTTTATCATCACTTTATAGAATTTTAGCATGTAGGATTGCGTTCATACAACCTTACTGCATATCCAAATTTCTTAAAAAACCAACATTATTTAGAAATTTGGATATTTCCTCTAATAGAATTCATAGAAAAATATTTAAATGGTTATAGACCCTTATATGCAGAATCTCAGTGTCTTGAATGTTTCCCATAACTTGTTAACTGGATTTGATCTAGTTATATCATTCCTCTAAAAGAATTCTCAGAAAGATAAAGCATGATGAGTTGAGTAAGATTCTTTAGTGAAGATAGAATTTGACCTGAAACATTACTCCTACCAATAGCCAAGTTATGAGAAAGGTTCATTAAGTTGAGATTCTGCATACTAGAGCTTTTCCATTTAAGTACTTTTCCATGAATTCTATAGGAAGAAAGGTCCAGAATCTCTAAATGATAATGATTTTTCAAGAAATTTAGATATTCAATAAGGTTGTATGAACATAGTCTTATATGCTAAAATTTTAGCAAAGTGATATTAGAACTTGCTTTAGTGAGCAATAACTTCTTTGAGGAGAGAGAGAAAATTTTAGAATTTTTTTGACAGTTCAAAGTCTAACTCTATTCTTCCTCTAAAAGAATTTTGAGAAATGTGAAGTATAATTAATTGAGTAAGATTCCTTAGTAAAAATGTAATTCGACTACAAAAATTGCACCTAATGATGGCCAACACTTTCAATGATTTAAGATATTTTGTGGAAACAGGTAACCCACCTGAAAATTTGTTAGATACAAGGTCATACCATTGCAATGGGGCAAAATTATTGATTGAATGTGGAACTTTTCCCCAAAAACTACGTGGCACCAGAAATAATCACTTCAAAGAACTAAAATTTAAAGTGGACCACGAGAAGTCACTTGATAATTTATTGAATAGAGGGTCAAGTTCTTCCAAAGGAAAAAGATTTAATAGAAGTAGTTAACTCGCTAGACGAATTATTTTTAGAAATATCTTCTTTCAAAGAACGAAGATTACTATTGGGGAAAGGTAGTTCACCTAGTAATTAATTTGCTGAAAGATTTAAATGAAAGAGCTTGAATAGATTACCGAGTGAAGGTAGAATTTTTCCTAAAATTTATAAAAAATAAGTAATATATATTAATTAAGTAGAAAATTAAAAATACTAATAGTTTATAATAATGAATTTAACATTATAATTGGGAATTTTCGAAAAAATATATATATTTAACAATAACACTCATGTAAGGAGAAAACATATAAAATTTAATTACCTTACAATTCACAGCTTCGGAGTGATAAAAATGGATAGATTTACCAAGTTATGAGATATTGTTGAACGAATAAAAGTATCACAAAGATCAAGTTTTTTAAATTGTTTAACTTCGTGACTAGATTTGTGAGATTGAGTTTATAAAGTTTAAATCTATGATATTTATTTTGTGATAGATCAAGGGACACCAAGTTGAAGAGCTTTAGAATTTTTATGGTACTTGACCAAATAAAGAAGAATAAGAGAGGTTTAGATAAGATAATCTCGAAAGGTTGATAATTTTTATTAGGATTTCAAAACCACTGAATTTATTGAAAAGCAAGATAAGCCACTTAAGATGGATAAGCTTGAACAGGCCGCTGCTAGAGTTGATAGAATCCTGGAGGCGGCTACTTGGGAGGTCAAGCTTAATGACATGGTTTCCTCAAAAAAAATTAAAGAGGATGAGGCAGTGAAGTTAGCAATTGTAAAATTAAAGAAGATGAAAAAAGCTAATTGGGATAAACACATGGTTTCCTCAAAATAAAACTTGTTTAACTTTATAGATGTGAATAGACTTAAGGGCTTGCTTTGCTTTTGTAGGCAAATTGCAGCAATTCAAATTGGACTCTTTTATTTTCTTCAGTCAACAAAAGTTACTCTTAATGTGATGCTGGAAATTCTTAGCATTGTGTTATCACCTAAAACACGCTTATACTTTATCGGGAAAGCAAGAAGACCATAATACTCTTACATGACTTTCTTTATAAATTTTCAGTGTGGACTGTGTAATGTTTGGCCTGTACCTGTATAATGTTTGGCTTGTAGCCGAACATGAGTACGTTGTTTCTTTTCAGCCTGGTCTGACATTTGGATTTGGATTAGGATTAGTGTTTGTCATGGTGATACCATTTGCTAAATGGTCAAACATGTTATGATGCTGACATGACTAGATTGATGTCTATCTCTGCATCCTTCTTGCTGCAGCAGTTTTTAAAGCCATGTTTAGCAGAAGAATATAGAGTTGTTCTATGTGGTACGGGCGGTTCAAGAACAGGGACTCTACTAGCAGATGTCACATTACTGTGATTAGAAGATGTGTTGGACATTTCATCGAACTTGTTGAATCGTGACATCTGAGCAGCACCTAAATGGGCATAAGAGATTGGTGCAACTACAAGATAGCACAAAATAAAACATTTAAGAGATTTAAGAAAACCTAGAGAAATAAATTTAATTAAAATGTGTGAACAAGAACAAAATAAAAGGAAGTTTGAATTGAATTACAATAGTAATTTACGAACAAATAAATCCTAGTGAGAAAATATTTATTATTTTTTTCCTATCACTGCTAGCAAGAAGAATTAAAAAAATAGCAAAATATAAATAGAAGAAAACACCCAAATTGGAAAAGGAGATAGTCAGCTTAATGAATGCCAAACACCATAGTTTTTTATATAAAATTTTTAGGGTACTTTATTAACGAGAAATGTGTTGCTTTTCCAGCATTCTACTGTTATAAGGGTGTGTTTGGCACATTATATTGTATTATGTTGTATTGTATTATTTTTATACTGGTGCATTGTATTATATTGTATTGCATTAGCATTGTATTATAAAAATGTTGTACAATATTTGTTGTTATACTGTATTGTATTAATTTTTAATTATATTATGTTTGGCGTTGCACTGTACTGTATTAATTTTTTGTGATTAATTTATATTATATATTTATAAAATAATATTTATTAGTACTTAAAAAAACTAAATATAGAGGTCTTAAATTTTAAAAATTTAATTACAAAATGAATTGTGTTAATATTTTATATTATTATTTATGTTATTATTAATTTTAGATTAATATTATTGAAATTCATTTGTATTTAAATATTTATTATTTGTTATAATATATTATTTAAAAATATTAAATTTTATATATTAATATTACAATAATTAAATAGTATAATATTATATTATATTTTAAATACTTTTAAGTATTTATTATTAATCATATTAAATTATAAATTTATTAATAAATTATGATGTAAAACTAAAAGATAAAGTTAAAGTTAAAAAAAAAAAAAAAAAGCTAATGCAGGAGTTCTCGCATTAGCACACCTCCCGATGCCCAATCTCAATGAGGCTCAACTGCTCCCAACATGTTATTAGTTTAAATTAATGTTGAGCCTACAATTAATTTTATGCAATACCACACACCAAATACACCCTAAGATCATCAGGTTGCAGCAATATTGTTGCCAATTCTTCTGAACTAAAACAGTTAAAAGAAAGTAAATATATTACGTACATACACAACTGTGGTACCTCCATAATTTAGATCCCAAAAATTATGATTCAACAAAAAAGCCCAGTAGGTTGCATAAAATGCACCCTTTGTGGCATTGACGAAGCAGTGGAAGAAACTGTATACAAGTACACATAAGATAAGGAATGAACAAGCCTCTGCAAATTATCTGCAGAAGAACCAATCTCATCATGCAGAAAATGATAATTAATGTGTAGGCCAATATGTGCTCTAATTGCGAACAATAGAACATTAAAATAAAAGTCAACGAAAAACATCTGCATTATTTTGTCTTACTAGTACATCATCTGGTGACTGGTCGCAACAGCAAGAAGTAAGCCTATAGGCTTCCAGATAGATCTGGAAAACATGGATCCTCCTTATAATATTATTTTTCCATTTTTCTGACCATTTATTATTTAAATTATAGCAAAGTTTGAGAGAATGAAATACTCTCAATCATCCTCGCATAAGTACACGAGTCATTTTTCCTCGGATCGATAACAGTACCTGAATAGAAATAATACAAGGCGAAATGTTCTATGTCCAGTAATTCATTAAATTAATTGAAGGGATCGTTAGCAAACAATTTTTGTTTCTAAAGTTGACAAAGAAATTTACCTGGTGGAACATTTTCAGGACGTCCGCTCTGGAAGAACTTAGTGTGGTGATTATTTTGAGTGACAATCACAGTGAACTTAGGAGACCATTTCTCATCAAGAAATTTGCAGGCCTGAACTCATTAAAATCATCATGATCACAAATAGCAAGCATCTCTTAGAAATTAAAGCAATGAGTTTTTGTGATTACATGATTTGGTCGAATTATATGTTCAAGATCTGGGTAAACTGCGACTCACTTACTCCATCCCTGAAATTTGGAACAAATAGGTTCAACCAATAAGCGACAATGTACATGAACATGCTCAAGGTTAAAGTGTTGCTGTAAATAACATGCATTTTAGATCGAGATGTTTTCAGTCAATTACTGTATTCAATGAATTTGATGATATTAATTTACGCAAGTTTCTTGATTGCAAAAGGTATGCAATGCATTAGGAATAAGCTGCTGCTATGTGGTGATCAAAACAACATATAGAGAACTTCAAATTCACAAAATCACATAATTATCTTCATCACTAAGACTTGAAAAGCTTCAATTTGTAAAAAGTATAGCTTATTGTATTCAATCTACACTTCTCTTAATGATTCTACCACCCTGATAATCCAATCATTAGTCAAAGCAAACCATAACTACATAATAGAATTATTGAAAAGCTACAGGAAAATGTTGATATTTTCAGGCTTCTTTTTCCCTGAAGCTGAATAAAAGTCAACAAATAACTCCCCGCAATCAGAAAACACAAAAAATATGTTCTGGACAAGTTGCAAAACAGAGTGGAAGATCATTATTCTATTCATGATCTACGAGAAGACATGAAATGGAATAAACTTGAAAGTGGGTGCACTCGCAAACAAGCAACTCAACATGTTAAATTTGTTTCTTCACCTCATGATACCATAGTCCTCGGTTTCATATCCAGGCTTAAAAAGATTAACAATCATTTCAACTTTTCGGTGATTGAGCCCTTACTGAAGCTCTATAACGAGAGATTGATGGCCACGGCCTGGAACTAACCACCTTAAAAACTTCAAATGTCAAAAGAATAAAACGACAGATAGAAATCTAGAATTGTATCTCCTCAAAGATAGTTAAGCTTTCAGAAAGGAAACCTACCGTTTGAAAGAGAACCAAAATAAAAAAATGTTCAAGGAAAATAGGTTCTACCGCAGCAATAGATGGCATGGCATGTCTGAACGACCAGGAGAGCCATGTGAGACATCCATCTCTAGAATCATGGTTAGTGGCTTTGAAACCAAGGATATCGAATGAGAATTCTCAACTGTCAACAAGGAATTTATTCCTCCAAGGTCCAAGCTATAGAAACAGGGGGGAAAAAAATTAAAAAATGGTAAGTTCCAAGACATGAAAAAAACAAATATAAAGGAAGAAAACTAGAAGTGGTCACAAAATTTAAAGGAGTTCATCTTGGCATTTATCTTCAGGAGGACATTTGTTATGTATTGGTCATTCACTTTTGTGGGTGCAATGCATTGTGTTATAATGCCAGGCTCTGAAAGTTTTTTCCTTTTCCAATTTATTACGAATTAAAATATGGGGACTAACAGAATAGCAGAGGAGAGAAACTTAAACAATAAGATTATGCACCAGAGTATAATTTATCAGAAAATTTGTTGTGGACTACAGGATCTTGACAGCTACCCTTAACCCACATCTATGTCTTTAGTGAAAAACTCGATCATTATTCTGTTGGGAAAATATGCTCTTTAAAAGCATATGTGTTTATTTAATTGTAATAAACTATTTTTCTGATTAATAAAATAAATGAGGTATTTTATTCAAATATCTTCATTGCATTAATGTTTGTATTAAAGTCCATTTAATCATATTATATGTATTTATGTGATCACCATGTGGATTCACAGAAGACATAAATACAAGTTATCTTATGATTAAATAAATTTAGTTCGCAGTTGATAAATAAAGTTGGGCACTTTATTTAGGTATAGACTGTAATAAATTCATTGAATGATTTGTCTTAATCATGTATGAATTTATTGATGTAGTACGACTACATTGAACAGGATCACATATGAGATTTAATTAACTTTGTAATAACTGTCAGACTTATTAAATCTCATAGGCGTTGATTTTACTGTAATCTTAATCTTGAGTTAATTATGATTTCATGATTGTAATTGTTATTCCATTTGAGTTACCAATGGGCACGACACATTCTTGTGGTCAAGATTACCCGGTATCTTGGTGGGAGCAATTATGAGTATTGGAGTTATGGATTAACAATATAGAATTTGTACAACACATCTCTTGATGGGTTTTCGGCACTTGATCATAGAATTCTCTGGCCAGAGTGTGTCAACATATTTAGTATGTTGAAAATGATCATTAGAGAAAACCAGTAAGGATCAAGGAAAAAGATGTTATTAAATTGATTGGACAGTTGAGATATCAATTTAATTAACGATGTGGTACAAAGGATTGTGCAGTAAAGAAATCAATGTGGCTTGGGACGAATTATTATTCGAGCATACAATTATGGAAGTCAGTTCCAATCTTTTAGTGGAGTAGATTTGGAATTAAATAATTGGGCTAGTTTAATTACAAGCCTAATTATTGTAGCCACTATTGTATGTTCCCAAATGATCCCCGGGTTAGCTCATTTAATTGACTGCACCACTACTGGACTAATAAGCAAGATAACTAGCTATTTGGGTCAAAAGCCTAAATATATCATTTAGTGGGAGGCTCCATTTAATAAGCTTATGTGTAAGGGGCCTTATGTTATTTTACAAGGTGGGTCCCCTATTGAAAAAGAAAACAATGTGAGTTTTATTTTGGGCTTTTTTGGAGCCTAGGGTTTTCACTAAATGGAGATATATAAGGCTTATTTTCTCTAAAGAAAAAGAGAGTAGCCACTTTATACAAATCAGATAATAAGATTTTTCTCTCCATTATTGAGAGAAAAATTTTCTCGTGCTAGTTGCTTTGGTAGTGATAAAGGCGCCCACACGTCAAGTGCAGATCGAACCTGAGTCATAATCTGGAAGATCATTGGTGACAATTCGTGATCTAACAAGCGTGGTGGTGACGGATCGTGATCTAACGGGAGTGGTGGTGGCGGATCGTGATCTAGGAGCCTAAATCACTTCAGCGGAAAAAGCCAACTCGAATTTTCAAGGTACGATTTCTAAAATACGAATTCTTATATATTATATGAGAGCAATCTTCAAAAGGTTTTATAAAAATTTTAAAAATCTGATTTTTCCCCAACATATTCTTCCATTAACGTTATCTCTAATTGGATGGCATTCTGAATTTATAGTGATACAAGAAAAGATCAAATCTGTTTTTTTATTGCTGTTGAGAATTGAGATTGAATGATTGATTGTTGCAGCGTAAAGAAAAGTTTGAAAACAACTTCTTTCATGGGTAAAATAAGGGTAGATTTGTAATTTAGTAGTGCACTGAATTTGTACATAATAGGGGTAATAAAGTCAAAGTAATGGTTTGACAAGTACACACATGCTCCTTATAAGTAATGAACTAATAAAAACGTGACACATGGTTAATGACACCAGTCCAACAAAAGTATCTCCAATCACAATCAGATCGTAAGTAAAAGGCCGTACCATCGTAGATTGCTAGCTTTTACAACCTACAATTTTGTTTAAATTTCCAATAATCAAAGATTTAAGAGTCAACCTACCATGCAGCGCTGCATCTCGTGCAGCGCATGCATGGTACCGGTACAACCGGTTTTCAACCGGTTAATAAATGCAAATTAAAATTTTTAATTGTTTTAATGTGAAATTTTTATTTATAAAAAAGGGAAAAATTAAAAAATTACCTTCAAATGAGATTAAAAAAATTACAATAATTTTAAATTTATAAATAGCATAAAAATTGATAAAAATATCACAAAATAATAATATTCCAACTTTTCATTGTTATATCCCAATAATTATATTACATGTTTTAAGTTTCCTTTTTAAATTCTTTCTTCTCGTTGAAATTATCAAATTTCTGGTGCTTTGTTTCTACTTTTAAGTTAAGTTCTTTAACTATTGTTTCCACCACTTTTGTATTTTATATTCCTACTATTTGCACTAAAATCTAACATTTTAAGTAGATGTTTCAAGTTTACTTTTTAGTTTTCTACTTTTCGTTGAAACTTATCAAATTCTTGATAATTTATTTTTATTTTTAGGTGAAGATTTCTAACTTTTATTTCCACCACTCTTTATTTTATATTTACACTCTTTTTGTTGAATTTTAATAATTTAGGTCGAAATTTCAAGTTTACTTTTATATCCCTATTTTCAGTTGAAAATACTCAAAATTCTATGACCTTGTTCCAAATTTCGGTTGGGGTTTTCTTCCCACTGCTTGTTGGTTTAATATTCCTACTATTGTTATGAAAATCCAACATTTTAACCTGATGTTTCAAGTTTACTTTTTAAATCCTTACTTCTCGTTGAAATTATCAACTTGCTAGTGATTTATGTCGACTTTTAGGTTAAGATCTTTAACTATTGGTTCCACCACTTTTGTGATTAATATTCCTACTCTTTGTATTAAAATCCAACATTTAATGTTGATATTTCAAGTTTAATTTTTAGATTTCTACTTCTCGTTGAAATTTGTCAAATTTTTGGTAATTTGCTTTTTACTTTTACGTTAAGTTCTTTAATTCATATTTCCACCAACTTTTGGGCTTATATTCCTACTCTTTTTGTTAAAATACAACTTTTTAAGTGGATATTACAAGTTTGGTTTTTAGATTTCTACTTCTCGTTATAAACTGTCCAATTCTTGGTAAGTGTTTTTCTACTTATAGGTTAACCTCTTTAACTCTTATTTACTCAAGTTATTGGTTTTATATTTATATTCTTTTTGTTGAATTTTAATATTTTAGGTCAAGGTTTCAAGTTTACTTTTGGATTCTCAACTTCTAGTTTCAATTACTCATTTTCTGGTTCAATTGTTCCGAATTTTGGGTGATGTTGTGCTTGTGACTACTCTATAGTTTTATATTTGTACTCTTTGTATTAAAATACAACATTTTAAGTTAATGTTTCAAGAATGCTTTTTGATCCCTACTTCTAGTTAAAATATATCAAATTCTGGGTAATTTATATCTACTTTTAGGTTAAATTCTTTAACTCGAATTTCCACCACTTTTTAGTTTATATTTATACTTTTTTTGTTGAATTTTAATATTTTATTTAGAAATTTCAAGTTTGCTTTTGGTATCTCAACTTACAGTTCAAATTACTCAAATTCTGATTGAGTTATTCCCAATTTTTGGTGAGGTTCTTCTTGTCACTACTTTTTGGTTTTATATTCCTACTTTTTGTATTAAAATCTAATATTTTAAGTGCATATTTCAAGTTTACTTTTAAATTTCTACTTCTCGTTCAAATTTCTCAAATTCTTGATAATTTATTTTTATTTTTAGGTTAAGATTTTTAACTCTTGTTCCCATTACTCTTTAATTTTATATTTACAGTTTTTTTGTTGAATTTTAATATTTTAGGTCGAAATTTCAACTTTACTTTTGTATCCCAATTTTCAGTTGAAAATACTCAAATTCCATGACATTGTTCCAAATTTCGGTTCGGGTTTTCTTCCCACTGGTTGTTGGTTTAATATTCCTAGTATTGTTATCAAAATCCAACATTTTTAGTAGATGTTTCAAGTTTAATGTTAAATTCTTACTTCTCGTTGAAATTATCAAATTTTTGGTGATTTATTTCTACTTTTAGGTAATGTTCTTTAACTATTATTTCCACCACTTTTTTTATTTTATATTCCTACTCTTTATATTAAAATCTAACATTTTAAGTGGATATTTCAACTTTATTTTTTGTATCCCAACTTCCAGTTGAAATTACTCAATTTGTGATTGAGCTGTTCCTAATTTTGGGTGAGGTTATTCTTTCCACTACTTTTTGGTTTTATATTCCTATTCTTTGTATTAACATCTAACTTAACATCTAACATTTTAAGTAAATATTTCATGTTTGTTTTATAAATTTCTACTTCTCGTTTAAATATATCAAATTCTTAGTAAGTTATTTCTATTTTTAGGTTAAGTTTTTTAACTATTTTTGCCACTAATTTATGATTTTATACTTATACTCTTTTTATAAAATTTTAATATGTTAGGTCAAATTTTCGAATTTACATTTTGTATCCCTACTTTTAGTTAAAAGTACTCAAATTCTTGGTGAGTTTTTACCAATTTTGGGTGCAGCAATTCCGCCCACAACTTTTTGGTTTTATATTCCTTCTTTTTTTAATGAATTCCATATTTTTGGTAGAAGTTTCAAGTCCATTTTTCATCTAAAATTCATTTGAAGTGTATCAAATTATGGTTTAGAAATGCCAACTTTTTGGTTGACTCTCACTTTTTGCCCACCATTTTGTGGTTGTATATTCCTATAATTTTTATTGAATTCCAACATTTATGTCAATGTTTCAAGTTCTTTTTTATGTTTCTATTTCCCATTGAAATTTATCAAATCATTAGTAAGTTGTCCCAACATTTATGTTAACATAATTTTAATATTAAGTAATTTTTTTGTTTAATATTTCCACCAATTTTTTTGGTTTATATGCCAAAAAATTTTTTTCCACCAATTTTTATGTTTTCCCAAAAACAATATAATTGGTGTTGTTTTCCCAAAAACAATGTTTTATGTTTTCCCAAAAACAATATAATTGCCAAAAAAAATTTTCCACCAATTTTTATGTTTCCACCAATTTTTATGTTTTACCAAAAACAATCTAATTTTTATGTTTCCACCAATTTTTATGTTTTCCCAAAACCAATTTATTTCGACCAATTTTTATGTTTCAAGTTTAACTCTTATTTCCACCAATTTTTTTGTTTTATATTCTAATTGTAGAGCCAACATTCCTTGCATGATAGGTTGACTCTTATATTCCTATCATTTTAATTGAATTCCATTATTTTAGGTGAATATTCTAAGTTCGCTTTATAGAATCTGGCTTACTGCTTTAATTTATCAAAAAATTAGTCCGTTATTCTCAGTTTTGGATAATTTTTTCCAATCTTGTTTCATCTATTTTTGGGTCTTATATTTCTATTATTTTAATTGAATTCTAAAATTATGGATAAACGTTTCAAGTTAAACTAGCCTATATCTTTTTCATGTTAATTATCTTTATTTTGTGGTAAGACATTCGTACTAATAGGTTTAACTACCTAACTCTGTATTCCTAACAATTTATTATTTGTATTCACCACCTGTTAATTGAATTCCAACTTTTACATGGACGTTCCAAGTCATCTGCACATTTACCTACTTAACGTTATATGTTATCAATTTGCAGTTATAAATGCTAAGTTTTTGGTTGGGCTATTCCGACTCATGTCTTCAACATATTTTACTTGCATATTTCTACGAATTCTAACATTATTGGTACATATTTCAAGTTAAGTATTTTATACTTTTTTTGCGTTAATTGTATCCAAATTACTGTTACTTATTCCTAATAATAGGTTCAGTTACTTAACTCTTCTCCCCAACAATTCATTATTTGTATATTTTAAATTTTTTAAATGAACACAACATTTGTGTACAAATTCCAAGTTGTCTTTCCATTAACCGACTTTACCATTTACGTTATCTATTTATTATTAATAAATTCCAAATTTGTGGTTGGATTTCTGTAGTGATGGTTTCTCAAATTTTTGGTTGCTTATTTCAACTATTATTATTGAAATTTGAAATTATGGGTGCATACTTCAAATTAAATTATCAAATGCGTTCTCTGCATTAATCGTTATCCAGTTTGTGGTCGACTATTCCTAGTTGTGGGGTGAACTACCTAATTATTTTCTCAATAATTTATGGGCCAAATATTCCAACTCTTTTAAATGAATTTCAACTTTCATATGGAAGTTAAAGTTTTATTCGTATTTGCCAACTTAACGATCAACTTTATCGATTTTTTGTTAACAAATTCTAATTTTTCCATTATACTCCTGTACTGTTTTTTTCCTCACATTTTGGTTAGATATTTCTACTTTTCCCACTGAATTCTAACATTATGGGTACAGATTTCAAGTTAAATTATTACAGCCTTTTTTATGTTAATCTTTACCCAATTTGTGGTGAGTTATTCCTATTTATGAGTTACGCTACTTATCTCTTTTCCCAACAATTCATTGGTTATATATTCTAAATCTTTCAACTCAATTCCAACTTTTGTGCGGAACTTTTAGTTCTATTCATATTTACCGACTTTACCATTTTTCTCAATTTCTTGTTAATAAATTCCAATTTTTTGGTTTGGTTCCTCTACTTATGGTTTCTCCGTTTTTTGGTTTGATATTTCTATATTTATTACGAAATTATGACATTAAGGGAACATATTTCAAAATAAACTATCACATGCCTTCTTTATGTTAGTTTTATCTCGTTCATGGTTAATTATTCCTAATTATCGGTGGAACTACTTAACAATTTTCTCAACAATTTATGGGTTGAATATTCCAACCCCTTAAAATGAATTTCAACATTCATGTAGGACTTTAAATTTTTTTCGTCTAAGCATCTTTACCATTTTCTTTATCAATTTCTTGTCCATAAATTCCAATTGTTTGGTTTGTTTTCTCTACTTATGGTTTCTCAATTGTAAAATTTGATATTTCGATATTCATTGTAGAATTTTGGGATTATGGGTACGTATTTCAAACTAAACTATCACATGCCTTCTTTTTATTAATTTTATCTAATTCGTGACCAATTATTCCTATTTATGGGTTAAACTACTTAACTATTTATCAAGTCTTGTAAATAACTCCTTTGCTTTTGCTTTCTTTTAGTTTCTCATCCTAGAATCGTCTATCTTGCCTGATGTAACTTAAGACCTTACCCTTCGACATGGATCCCACTTCGGCAAATTTTGTTTCTAGAGTCACAAAAAAAACATGCATTTACACTAGCTAAGCTCACGTCTCTTTCCACTATAATGCCATTCAACACGTTCTGGGAGGTGGTCTATTATAAGTAAGTTGTTTGTAACATGAAATCTAACTAGTCTCACATTACGATTCTTCACAAAACTATGTTGCTGTTGTTAAATTGACACTATTTGCTTAGATAATTAATTATGATCATCCTCCTGTGTGTACAGTCTACAGTGACATTGTGCTATGAGACAAGATACTGCTGTAGCTATTTCTGTACACAATAATGGTGCCGCTTCCTTAGAAGGTGCCATTAGTGATGATTCATTGTCATTGGCTGCATGTACTTTTAATTCAACATCTTCAAACCAATTTGGATCGTTATTACCCAATTCAAAGGCTAATACCCAACCTTCGAATAGCGATCGTACCTTTTCCTCTTATACTTCTAGGGATAGGTTATCTGAATCTGATGTAATTGGCAGAGTGTTTTCATCTATAGAAGAAGCCGAAACATTCTACTTTGACTATGCCAAAAGTATTGGCTTTAGTGTTCGTAAAAATATTATGAGAACCAATGTACAAGGACAGGTGACCATTAGAAGATGGGTTTGTTCTAAAGAAGGTAAGAGGTCGAAGAAGTATCTCGAATTACCTGATCGAAAAAAGACAGCGAAACCTTTAACACGGGAATTATGTCGGGCTGCTTTTTGCATTCGTTTTGACCATCGCAAAGGTGTTTGGGTTGCTTGTGAATGGGTTTACACCCACACACATGTATTGGTTCCGGCAGTTCAGGTACAATTTCTCCGCTCAACCCGTCAAGTGTCAGATGTTGATTATGCTACTGCTTCAACTATGTACCTCTTTGGTATGAAACCATCTCGTATCCATGAGTTAATGGCTAAAATGTTCAGGTGGCTATGAGAATGTTGGGTTCACAAGAAATGACCTGTCCAATCGTTTATATGAGGGCCGTCGAGAGAAAATACTACAAACTGACTCAGAAACATTCATTTCGCTTCTGCGTGGAAAACAAGATATGGACCCTGGATTCTATTACCAGTATACTATTGATTCTGAAGGCAGGTTATCCGACACATTTTGGTGTGACTCTGGAATGCGAGCAGAATTTCATTACTTTGGTGATGTTCTGTCATTTGATTCTACATATCGCACAAATGCATATAACAAACCGCTTGTGTTGTTTGTTGGTTTAAATCATCATATGAGAAGTACTGTGTTTGGCTTTGCTCTACTTTCTAGTGAGACTGAAGACAAATATATATGGCTTCTTCGTACTTTCTTATCAGCAATGGATGGTAAAATGCCTGTGTCCATTGTCACTGATGGAGATAGAGCAATGCGAAATGCCATCCGAACAGTGTTTCCTCATGCATCTCATAGATTATGCTGTTGGCATCTGGAGCGAAATGCCACTACAAATATTTCTGACCCAAATTTCACGAGTGCCTTTAAAGATGTTATGTTGAATTACATGGCAGATGATGAGTTTCAATTCAAGTGGGATCAAATGATTGGAAAATTTCATCTGACTAATAATGAGTGGATAAAAAAATTGTATGCTGATCGACATATGTGGGCTGAAACTTTCTTAAGGCACAAATTTTTTGGTGGGCTACGAAGTAATCAACGGTGTGAGAGTATGAATGCATACATAAATCAATATGTCGGTGGAAAACTTATGTTATTTGAGTTTGTGATGCAAATGGAATTTTTGATTTCACGACTACGCTATAAAGAGGCTGAAAATGATCACCGTTCATGCCAGACAATGCCTATTTTGATCACCCATTTGCAGAAGCATTACAAGCAGCAGGCTGCAACAATATATACTTGCACAGTATTCAATCATGTTCTTAAAGAACTTCGCGAAGATGGATTGTTATACATATCTAATTGTATGTCAGATGTTGGTCGCCGAATATATGTGATAAAAAAATTCAAGTTGGAGGATCGCTCTTGGAGGGTTGTTTTTCACGAAGCAGATTCCAAGCTTGTGTGCACATGCCATCTCATGCAGTCACTCGGTATACCATGCAGTCACTCTTTTACTGTTATGAAGGCAGAAAACTTATCTGAGATACCCAAGTGTATGATTTTGCCTCGTTGGACAAAAAATTCCAAAATTGCACAATCTTATTTGAAACATTTTTCAAGTAAGACAAGCATGAAAAAGGTTGCCCGCATTGGATCTTTAACCATTGCTTGTCGAAACTTGATCCACTTTGTAGCCAAGACAGTTGACGGTTACAATGATGCGATTCAGGTTATTCATGGGCTGACCTTGCGAGCTCAGGATGTATTAGACATTGATGCTATTCCAAGAGCTTCTACTAAAGGTAGACCTGTTGATATTATCAAGGATCCATTGATTATCAAGACCAAGGGTTCAGCCAAAACAACCAAGGCATCTGTTAAAAAACGTCTTTGTGGTACTTGTCAACAACCTGGCCATACAAAGCGAACTTGTATTCAAAATGGTGGAGTGAAGGGTAATCGTGACACTGACAATGGAAGTTTCTGTGCTGACTTTGTTTCTGAAAATACATTCAATACCACGATTGCGACAACAACTGCAACCTTAGACATGTCAACATGGGGTGATGACATATCCATAGGCACAACCAGCACAAAAGTAGATCATAATGAAAGCTTTGTATTGCCTGTTTTGAATAGGTGTGATGGACAAAGCTCTAACGGTTTTACCTTTCCCTCACAAGACTTATCACAAAACAATAGAGGTGGCACCATACCACCCCAGTGGCATGAGTGGTGGAATTATAATGTCAGGTAACTTTTTTTTTTTGATATAAATTATGTCAACTAACTTTTATTTCCCTTATTCCACTTAATTTTTTAATTCTACCATATGCACTTACGTTTTATAGAACAACATCTCTTGTTATATTAACATTTATTTTCTTATTATCATATTTGCAGTTAAATTCAATACGACTTGGGACACAATGCAACAATGTAACTGAGCATATGATTTTAACCGAGGACTTCTTATCTCGTTTTCACATATTTTTGTTTATTAAACTAGGTAATTGTGTTGTGTTATAGTTGTGATGGAATTGTTGTGGAAGTTGTGTTGGTGGTTGTGTAAAGTTGTAAAGTTTGTTTTCAGCTATGAAGCATATTAGAATTTGTAAGGTGAATCTGGAAAAAAGCCAGTGTTAAAAAAATAGTGCAAACATATAATGCACACAAGATGTTTGATAAAATGTCACATAAAATTATTATAATTTGTGTTTGCTTTTTTAGATTAAAATTGTGCTAACCACTATATTGCAAGCACTTTTTAGTAGAAAATCACAGAAACTATAAGTTTCTTTGGTTTCACTTATAACCAAAGATTTGGCCGTGCACTGTGGCTTAAATAATAGGCTTATTAATCGCCCAATTTTGCCAACATGATGCTCAGACTATACGCTTATCTATCACCTGCAACCGACTAGATTAGCTTTTTTAACCTTATGTATTCAATACTTTCTTCCTTTTTTTACCAAATATTGCAAATAACTTCAGTAAGTGTATCTTTGCATAGATTAACTTCCAAAAAATATATTTATAACCATGTAATATGTACATTTACATGTGCTAGGGTAACAATTTACACGAGCACACATCAAAAAAATAGTTCACAGGATATGTTGTTGCCACCCAATTGGCATCTACCAAAAATATGTACATAATTGTACAATACTCCAAAAGCCAACATTTACAACAAAAAATCAACAAAAAAAAATACAATCCACGATCTGCGTACGGCACTGCGTGCGGCACTGCTTGTAACCTGTTAGGAAAAATGACAGTATGATTAATAAATAAAATTACATAATAAAAATATAATGTTCTGAACATGGGCAACATTATACAAACTTGCATTGAAAAAAAGCATAAATATTCATTTCTCATTATTTTGTACCGTACGATTAATGTTGAATAACAATTCACACATTATTAGATCACGTGCATGCTTTTGTACAAATGTAAATTAATTATACCATACCACACAATTTTTCTAAAGAAATAATAACATGATTTTTCTTCTATGAAATAATAACATTAATTTAGATTGATAGTTCATTTTTAAAAATAAATAAATAAATACTTCAAACAAAAGATAACACTTTCCCTGTATAACATAGAAGACAGATATCACTTACCCTGTGTACTACCTTCTTTTTCCATGACCTTTTGGTTTAGGTTTTGAGCTGTTCTTTTGGTTATTGATTTTTAATTTTGTAGCATCTCTGTTGGATTTAATATTCCCTGTTGGAGGAGGCTTATTTGACATTTCAGCCATCTTCCGAGAATAATAGTCACTAGCTAGCTCTATAATCATATTGCGAATAGGATTCATCTCTGATAATGCCAAATATAGAGCTATTGTGAGACGCTCTTTATCCGAATCATGCTGTTCATAAAATGTATAACAAGATTAACTATCAATACTTCAACATGGACTTCAGGGCATGAATTATCTTTTTCTTTGCCATATCATGAGAAAAAATATTTTTCAAAAAATGTCATTAATGGATTACCTTGTAGGTGTGGTCCACAACAGCAGGTGATTCGTCCATATACCTCATGACATATAGACCGCAGTCATTGCCGTTAGATTGCTGTGGCAAATTAGAATTTTGACCAAGCTGGAATTGGGTAAACCTGAAATTTTGTCCTTCCTCCCCAAGCACATGGTCCAGCGCCTTGAGCTATAGAAAATCATGGCAATTTAATTGGAGTCAAAATAAATGCTTATCGTTTATTAGAGCTTAGACATGTACAACTAAACAGAATGTTTCCAAATTCACAACACTTACCACTGCCAAACAACTTTGTGTAATCTTGTGCTTACGCCGGCTTGAAACTTGTGAATCCCATATCTGGGCAGACCTTGAATGGATGTTAATCACGAGCACAAACCAATGCGATGAACCATCATGTATTGGTACGAAAATCTGTAATTT
Organism: Citrus medica; assembly: GCA_002013955.2. Taxonomy (NCBI): domain Eukaryota; kingdom Viridiplantae; phylum Streptophyta; class Magnoliopsida; order Sapindales; family Rutaceae; genus Citrus; species Citrus medica. The sequence goes on along the minus strand of MKYO02027374.1, from coordinate 4,399 downwards.
TTTTTCAAATTTTTTTAAAAAAAAATCTACAACATTTTCAAGCCCACACAAAATTTAACCATCAACACCATATTGCAAACCTTTTCACATGTCTCCATGTTTGGCATGAACTGATTAGCCCAGCTACTTCCCTTATGGAATGGAGCTAAGTTGACATATGTTGAGTGTAATATGGAGTTCTACAAAAGACATCAGCAGTGGTAAACCAAACTTGGCTTTTTTAAATAATTTATCATTTTATGAAATTCACAACCACTAAAATGTTTTAGGATATATAATTATATTTAATTTTGTTTTAAACACTAGAGCAATACTAACAATGAATGCTAACAATAAATAGCTTACCGAGAAGTAAACAGGCAAGAACCAGACCCGTGGTCCAACTGGGTTATTTCGTAGCTCTTCCATTGTCCGATACTCAGCATACATGCTGATAACCTGATATCAAGCATATAGTTAACAACCAAAACATCATATTGCAAACTGCCATATACTAATAGGTTTTCAAATGATAAATAAGTTTTATAAATAACAAGACTAACATCGCTGTGAATCCATTTGGTCGGCTTCAATGAGGACATGGCAGTACGACTGACAACATTGTGCTCTGTACTCACAAGGAGTTGACTGTCAACATGTATCACATACAATTGAGCCTCCATTAGTCTATTGTATAATATTTAGCCTAATACACTTGTTAGTCCATACAAAATACATTATGCACACATTATGACATAATCCAATTAACAACAATGAAAAAACATTTAAAATAACTTAATAATAATTCAGTACTTACTTTTCATCAAGGCTTTCATCAAACAAATAGTTAACCACTTGCAATTGAGATTCAGTAATAGGCGATGTTACCACATATGGACCTGCCCAATAACAAGGCCTAACCGACCTATTGCTGACCATATCAAACGGTGAGCGTTGGAATCGACTAGGCTTTTTCAGCGATCGAAACTCATATGGACTACGACTTGTTGAAGAAAACACTGGTTGTTTCATATATCTTGTGATGTTACCATCCTACAAAAGGAATCCATTATGAGATTGTTCATGACGAAAGCACGAAAATATAAAAAAAACTGACATAAAAGAGGTCAAACACCCATAACAAATCACTTAACTAAATTATCCGCAATAGGTGCATGCATAGACTTATCAGTATTCAATGCTTCCATATTTGTTTCAACGTTAGCCTCATTTGGTGCACCATCAGCCGACAGGACAACATCATCATTCAAAAAAGTCTCCACTTCAATGGGGTTTCTATCTTCAGATATCATGTCGCCAAGATCATTGTGAAGATCAAGTGGTGGATGTACAGTATCTCTGAAAAAATCATCAATTGTTTGATTCTCATCATTAGTTTTAGGGTTTACTGTGGGTGGTGATACAATATTTTCTTTTACTGGAGCATGATGGATTGGTTTTGATTCAGAGTCTGCTTTCTGAGTAAAAGATTGCTTCACCGCTGTTACTAAATCTAAAACAAGACTATTTAATCTATTGAAACTAGTTGTCAAGAACTGTATAGATTCAGATTGCTCTGTAATACGCTCAACCAGCTCTGCCATGTCAACAGGTACTTGAGCAGACAATCCAACACCCTCAAAAGTGCGCATGCGCACCTATAATCATTGACATGTAAACTTATTAGTGATTTCAAATTTCATATGAATATCGCTTTTTTTTAAATTAAAAACTGAAAAATGTATTAAAGATGAAAAATTATCGCAATGAAGTAAAGAAGCAGTCCACTAAGAAAGCAAAAACTAAAATTTTCTGTGCTGTGCAAAAGTATACCCAATCAAAATTAGTGCATGTTACACGAATGCACCACTATAAAATAACACTTATCAAGCACATAAAATTAAGGAATATAAACAAAAAGTACAATATAGTATGCCAAGTATAATGACAATATAGTATGCCAAGTAATATAATGTCATTATACTCATTACCTTTTCGTAATTATCACCACCGTGTTTTTTCAGCCATCGCATGATTTTTTTTATCTCTTCGTCATTCCAAGCTAATACTGGAGGTAGAGAAGAGCCCCACTGGTTGTTGTAATAGTTTTCAACACTTTCAAAGTAGAATATCTAAACATATTGGCATAATCACAACATTAGTGCATAAAATGCACACGCATTAATATGAAGACTAATAATGTGTCATCCTATGCATAGTAATTAACTAACCCTAATGACACAATATAAATGACCAACCTGAAGAAATAACAAACAACCTCCTAAATGAGCAGATTCATTTGACTTAAACTTCGAGATGGCCATTACAAGTCTACTGTAACAAAATGAAGCCCAATTGTGTTCTTTTATGGCATTAGTGTCAACTAATGGATGTAAGAATGAAGCCGATATGAGCGTTGCACTTGATGGGCATAATACAGTGGCCAATGCAAACAACATAAATGCAACCTGCAGTTTATAATGACATATTCAGTGAGATTTAATAGATTAGGTCAACAAATAAACACGCTCACATGTGGGTAGTAACTACTAAAATAATAGACATTATAACCAATACTAATGTTACTTTAAAGTCATTGCCGGAACCATCTGACTGCTTAATGAAATCTTCCAGTGTTTTGATGGCTATTCCCCGACCCGTGCACTTGAAAGTTTCTCTCAATGTCGCAATATTTTCAGGTTGACCAGACAGAGACACAGATAAACCTCCATCATGCACTCCCATTATATCAGAAAACGTCTTTGCATTCAATTTTATGTGTTGATTGTTCAAAACAAGCACATGCCGGTCAGGTACAAATTGTTCAACCAACCATGCACACAATTGTCTCCTCAGCCTACCAGTTCGCAAATGTAAAAGATTACCAAATCCAATTTCACGTATTGCTCGTTGTTTTTCTACATTGAAAGCTTGAACAAGGTCAGAAAACCGATCTGGTGCACATCGAGTGTCAAGTATCTGCTTATCCATCTTTGTTTGCAACTGTCCATCAGTATCAGTTTGAGCATCATAGTCGGATACATTCAATGGCTTTGTGTACTTGACTTTTTCGTCTGGTGGAAGGCTCTTGTATGAATCACCCAATTTCTTTCTTAGCTGGCCAATAATATAAACATTAGTCAGTAGTTTTTTCCAGTCAATTAAGATGCCAACATACAAATCATAATACAAATCACGTAACATGAAACACATGGCAATTTAATTACCTCTTGGCTGACAATAAGGTTTTCATCAGAGGCCTTCAATCGCTTCACTTGCTCTTTGCTGTGAGTGAAACAAAGAACCATTATATGTTTAGATTTTAACACAATAAAACATCAACACACAATGTTTTGTTGTACAGTGGTGCAAAAAAATGTGAACAACAAAACAGCAACAGGTACTTACAAATATGACATGAAGCCATATGATTGATTGCTAGAACCCACAGTGGTCACACCAATATTCCCATCTTGCTGAATGGCAACGTCATCTAAGCATCTCTTCTGCTTGCGGTCCCCCCTTCCCATATTTAACAGGCTAGAAAACTTTTTGCATCCAAATTATATATGCCTTAAACTGATTTTGCATCACTTCAACTTCTTAGCTAAGTTGTAGTGATGAAAAATTAAGAGCAAGTTGTTTGTATGGTATTCTGCAAAGGGGACTTATTGAAGAATAAATAAATAAATAAATAATCAGGGCTATCAATGGGATTATAGAGGGCTTTCTTGACATGGTATGATTTGTAAATATTTGCAATGGGGTTTTCTACAAATAAGGGTTTATTCAACTTATTATAGAGCTTTACAAATAACATCACTCATAAAAAATGTATTATACAACTTACAATTAGGTCTACTGAAAATTATGGATGTTAAAAATTCGTTAGTGTTAACTAGAAACAAATTAAAGTTGATTTGTTTAGCAAATAAAAATTCATGAAGTTAATTCATTTATAAAATGTGAACAAATTTCAGAGAAAAAATAATAATTGACTTAACATTAAAATGTAAAATTGGTTGTTAAGCAAACATGCAACGGTGAAATAATGAAATATAAAATTATGCAAAAATGATCAGCAAGCAATTTTAAATATCTAGATATTCTTTCAATACATGGAGAAAGATCAAATTTTGTTTTGTAGATTTTCTTTCTATAAATGAAGAAATCAACTATTCCACAACCTTGATTGTTAAAAGTTGAATGCATGAATGTGTCTCAATTCACAACCCCATGCTTGAACAAGAATTCTTTAAACTGTAAACTAACTTAACTAGCATGTCAATCAATTACATGTTACAACTATAATCGAAGGAATTAGGACCACCAACAAAATCCAATAAACAATCAAGCAAATAGAAACTAAAGCAAACAATCGGATTTTGCCAATTGAGCTGCAACTTGGAGTCAGCTTCAT
>MKYO02027363.1:115130-212189 GCA_002013955.2 Citrus medica | reverse complement strand
CTAATACCAGACAAAACTCAACATAAACCCTAAATGACTCCATAATCTCTTATTTATAGGTAAACCCTAATTAATAATAAAGTTACTAAATTGCCCCTGCCCCTAAAATTACTAAACAGCCCCTGCCCCTTTATATTTGCATCTAACATAAGTTTTCATGGGTCTAACAGGATCTTTTTGTTGGCCCATATATTCTGTCTTCATGTTTGTAATTATCAAATAATCTCTTTGTATCATTTAATCTACTTTTGGTTCTTATGTTGATTCCATTTGACTGTGTAATTTGTCTGTAATATCTTCCGTTTGATTGGTCTGAACCGTTATGAGAATTTAAAACTTGAATCAAGTGCACCGTACAATCCTTTCTCACTTCTGTCTTATCTGCCACAGTGGACATCGAGCAAATGAAAAAGTCTTGTACCTTCCTAGCTCTGTATACTCCTTATCTGCAATGAAAAATTCTCTCTGTACTGACTAAAGATGCATATCTTTTAGGTGTGCATACGTGTTTCTTATCTATCTTTTCTATGTAAAACCCAACTCTAATTTTTCTAGAACCTACTTCCTGCAGTTAGATATCTGGCAAACCCAAAGCCATTAATATATGGTGACTCCTTTAAACTTCGTATGAGTCTAAATGTTCTATAAATTATCCATATAGATTGTCTCGTATCAATTCAAGCCTCTTTAACATAGATGTGCAAGTGAAAAATCCTTTGGCTTCCTCTTGACAGCCTTTTATTTCAGTCTGTAAAGACTGTATATTGCTGGTTTATTTTTGCATTACATAGTTATAGTAATATAAATTTCTGATGACTGATAGGTGAGCATTATGAATAATGTAAATACTTCTGTCGGTAACACATCTGTTGGGGAGGAGGAGTACACTCTGTTTGGGAAATCTAACATCACCGAGACATTAAGAGGGCTTACGTTTAAAATTTCGGCCAACTCTTTCTTCCAGACAAATACTCACCAGGTATGCCGGCAGATACTTGCTCCGGTTCTTTGGTCCTTGATCTCTGGCTTCAGCTTTTCATTTGGCTTCATGGGTAGTTCCCATAACAGTAAATGCAAAGATCTACACTGTTTTAGGCAGAGGTTCTGTATAAACTCATTGAAGATTGTGCTGGTCTCAGAGGTGATGGCTCCGAGATTGTGCTTGACCTATTCTGTGGAACTGGTACCATTGGTTTAACACTTGCAAGATGGTATATCTCCTTGCTTCATTAGGTTTAATTGTTGAGTATCACCAATATTCTGTTTACTTGGTTTTTAACCATAAATGACCTAATATCGTAGTTTCCCTTTTCATTCCATACTGGCAGGGTTAAACATGTTTATGGATATGAAGTAGTTCCTCAAGCTATATCAGATGCTTGTAGAAATGCAAAGTTGAACAATATTTCTAATGCTACTTTTGTTCAAGGGGATCTCAACAAAATTGGTGAAGATTTTGGCAATGCTTTTCCAAAGCCAGACATTGTCATTTCAGGTATTCTTCTTGCTAGGTTTCTTGTTTACTGAATTCATCGTTTCGTCTAGAAAAGTTAATTGTCATGCTACAGATTTTAAGCTGTTCTAATGATAGACTGGATAATTGACAATTACTTGAGTTCTTGGTGGAGTCGGGGTGGGAGGGGGGCTGGGATGACATTTAGATATACGAGGAGGATAATTTCAAATTTTAGGTTTTCAGACCTGAATTGGCGGCAATTGACTTGAGGCACGATTTGGTTTGTGATTGATGACTGATGAGCAAATTCTAATTGAATCACAATAGTACAAGACTGTATTACAGTAAGGCAGGGAATTGTTATTTATTATTTTAAAAGTAAGTGAACTGATAAGAATTCGCTTTCACTATTCAATAGTTGCATAAAAAATTATCTGGAAGTAAGGATTTTTTTTAATTTATTTTTTTAATGTGGCAAATTCTGCAGATCCAAACCGCCCTGGTATGCACATGAAATTGATCAAGTTCCTGCTAAAGCTGAAGGCACCACGCATTGTTTATGTATCGTGTAATCCGGCCACGTGTGCGCGTGACCTTGATTACCTTTGTCATGGTGTGGTGCGTATAGTGGTTATACTAAATCTACTTTTTCTTAAACTTGCTGTGGTCTTAACTCTTGAAATTGCTCGTGCAGGGAGATCAAAACATAAAGGGATGTTATAAACTAAAAAGTTTTCAACCAGTAGATATGTTCCCTCACACTCCTCATATTGAATGTGTATGCCTACTTGAACTTTCTTGACCTTAAGCTGCAATTCCAAGCTAGCTGCTGCACTCCTGCAAGGTTGGCAGGGGACCCAAGCTATTCGTGGTCCAACCGACAGTAATCTTTAATTTGTAAATCTGGATGGGGTGATTTCCAGTTACATGATTATATTTCTTTGAATTGTAGCTTCATTCAGGCAGAGAACATAGTATTTGAAAATTGAAAATTCTATTGATTCAGTCTAATTTGCAAATAAATCATTCTCTGGTGCCGAATATGCAAGGAAATTAAATAAGCCGCTAATTTGGATACTGGCATCTAAATTTCAGCTAAGCAATAATTTTTACATTTCTTTTTCTTGTGGGCATTCATTAAGGGAAGGAATTTTAAATGCAGTAGCATTATGCTATGTTGGAGTAAAGGCAGAAGTCAATGTGATACGGTGCTAAAATATCCAATTATCCATTATTTTCCAGCTATTTCATGTTGATTTCTCCGTGTTATCAGTTTTTAAATTGGTGTACTTTTTATGAATTTGGAAATATGAACAATCTTGCTGCTCATGGCACCACTCACACAAGGAAATACTTGTGAAGTTGAGAATCTATCCTTGATTACGTGACCGTTATTTTTGTGACTGTTGTGCTTCTGGTTCTAGTTTGAGTATTTATCTTTAATTCGGGTTTATTTTAGAGGGACACTATACAAGTTCTAAAATAAAAACCAACTCCCAGTACAGTTGCAGGATCAGAAACTCAGCTCATTTGTGTTTGAGGCACGTAACTGATTTAGAAGGACTGCGGCAACAAGAGACCATCGAGTCACTTCCTAAGGCAAAGAATAATTAAGCATTTCATACTTTCTATTTTTTTCAACTGGTTGTTCAAGTTACTTCTTCCGTGGAGTGGTAAATGACCTGCTCTCACTTCCTAAGGCAAAGAATAATTAAGCATTTCATACTTTCTATTTTTTTTCAACTGGTTGTTCAAGTTACTTCTTCCGTGGAGTGGTAAATGACCTGCTTTTCCAATTGCGCCTTCATCTTTGGTTTTCTTGGACTTTGAAAGTGACAGAATGGAGGTGGAATATTTTCCTCCCAAAGGAGATGTAATTTTGCAGAATGCAGCACCCGCAGACTTGTATATATTGGTCGTTGGTGCTGCGGTAAAAATTTTACCGTACACTGTTATAATTCTAGGCCCCTTACTGTTGGCTGTTTGTCATTTGCATCAAATTACTCTTTCTTATATGATTGTATATCTAACAGGAACTCATCTTGCGAAAAGGTGGAATTGAACAGGTAAGTTAATTCACAATGCATGATTCTTGATAATTTTCCATCAGTCATATGACACCTGGTCTGCCATGATAAAGTAAAGGCTGTTTCAAATGGTTTAATGCATGTTGTTGGTACGGGAAAGCCGGGGGGTGTTGTTGATGACCTTGGTCTGTTGTATTTTGAGCCGGGGATGGTTTGATGCAGGTTCCTGGGAAGTAGTATTACTGTACCTCTCCAGAGTCACATCGCAGGCTCAACACTTCGGAAAACTGATGGGACTTTGCAGGACGTACCAAGTTGAGTGTTGGAGAGAAAACATGATCAGTTTCCGAAAAAGTCGAAGCATCAAAAGAAAAGGATACTACATCACCTTATTGATTTCTGAATAAGCTTAATTTAGGGGTCTCCATCTTCACTTCAACCAATCTTACAGAATTAGAGATTTGCAATCTCTTAAGACTAGGACTCGAAATATTAATGCTCGTCAAGTCTCCAAAAGACCATAAACTTAAATGATCAAGGAACTGAAATTGATAAATTTGGTTGCAGAGCCACTCATACTTAATTATGGAATTGAAAGCAATAGAGAATGGTATAAGGATTTGAGATTCTTACACGCTGCTAAATTGATCTCACTAGGCATCTTCCACCTAATAATATCTTGTGATTACGCACTAAATGCTCTAAGCTCCATATGTCCAAGTTCACAATCGTCTTCTCGCCGCCCCCGCGCAGCGGGGGCGGGGGGGGAGTGGGGTTCATAATTGTCTCTTAGTCTCTTACTTGGATTCTAGTAATGACGATCTATATTTTAATACAAGTTTAAACTCATGGGGTAGCATTAAAACCAAGTAATGATGAGCATTACAATATATAGAGTATCAAAGTCAACTAAATGACTAATGCTCAAGTGAGGCAAACACACCCTCTTTCACGTGATAAAATTTAGGTAAAATTGTCGATCTACACTTAATGGAGGTGTAAAAGAAACATTTTATAGTCTCTTCAATTATTTAAGCTTGGCACAATCTTTAGCTATATATGAGCAAACTTTTGAGTAAAAGTTGAGTTCATAAATTTCTATATAATATTAGAGCCAATTCATGAGTTAATTAAAATAGAAACCTTCCATAACCATGCAATTAGTGATAAATTAAGATGGATGAATGATGAGACCACATTGGAGATTTTGTTAAAGGCCGAGCAAAAGGTGACAGCATTCAAACTATACAGTTCATCCAACGTAAATTTTATTGTTAGTAAAATTACCAATAAAAGAAATTTTTTACATGAGCCATTGGATGAAAATAAGTTTAGAATGTCTACATACAATTACAGTGAGGATCCATTATTTTGTTAGTGTTGGTTTCCTTTTTAGAAAATGATACAGCGACGAATATCCAAGCATAATTAGTAAGTTAAGCACTTCCAATTATTCTTAACTTACCTATAAAGAACAAACAAAACCGATTGGTGAATAAATAGTAACGTCGAATGGCCCAATTTTATCACAAGAAAATTAAGTTCACAAAAAAAAAATTGAAGTTCAACATGGCTTATTGGATGGGGGGGGGGGGGGGGGGGGGGGGGGGGGGGGGGGGGGGGGGGGGGGGGGGGGGGGGGGGGGGGGGGGGGGGGGGGGGGGGGGGGGGGGGGGGGGGGGGGGGGGGGGAGTGGGGTTCATAATTGTCTCTTAGTCTCTTACTTGGATTCTAGTAATGACGATCTATATTTTAATACAAGTTTAAACTCATGGGGTAGCATTAAAACCAAGTAATGATGAGCATTACAATATATAGAGTATCAAAGTCAACTAAATGACTAATGCTCAAGTGAGGCAAACACACCCTCTTTCACGTGATAAAATTTAGGTAAAATTGTCGATCTACACTTAATGGAGGTGTAAAAGAAACATTTTATAGTCTCTTCAATTATTTAAGCTTGGCACAATCTTTAGCTATATATGAGCAAACTTTTGAGTAAAAGTTGAGTTCATAAATTTCTATATAATATTAGAGCCAATTCATGAGTTAATTAAAATAGAAACCTTCCATAACCATGCAATTAGTGATAAATTAAGATGGATGAATGATGAGACCACATTGGAGATTTTGTTAAAGGCCGAGCAAAAGGTGACAGCATTCAAACTATACAGTTCATCCAACGTAAATTTTATTGTTAGTAAAATTACCAATAAAAGAAATTTTTTACATGAGCCATTGGATGAAAATAAGTTTAGAATGTCTACATACAATTACAGTGAGGATCCATTATTTTGTTAGTGTTGGTTTCCTTTTTAGAAAATGATACAGCGACGAATATCCAAGCATAATTAGTAAGTTAAGCACTTCCAATTATTCTTAACTTACCTATAAAGAACAAACAAAACCGATTGGTGAATAAATAGTAACGTCGAATGGCCCAATTTTATCACAAGAAAATTAAGTTCACAAAAAAAAAAATTGAAGTTCAACATGGCTTATTGGAATGATAAGAGTATCAAACTTGGAGACTACAAATTTTTCTTAATACTGCTTTCTCACATGTTGACAACATTTGTTGATGGAAGAGGAGTTGATCAATTCATGAAAAATAGAGAGTTGCCCATGCATGAGGGAACAATCAAAACCATTGAGGTTATTAACATTTTTTTCCTATTTTTGTTTGAGGTTATGAATTTTCAAAGCTCAAGTTGTGGTAATATTTTTGCAGAGTGACGATGGTGATGTGATTGACTGTGTGGACATAAGAAAACAACCTGCTTTTAATCACCCACTGCTAAAAAATCACACCGTACAGGTTGGTACATAAAATTTGCATTAAAGATTTCTAATTAAATGGTTTGAAAAATAAAAGTTTGTCTTTTAAATTCATAGATAAAACACCATGCACAATCAAGAGGAATCGATGAAGCAGAAAACAATCCGAATATGCTCTTTCAAAGTTGGCATAAGAATGGCGAATGCCCCGAAGGAACTGTCCCACTACTGAGAAGAACAAGGAATTTTAATCATAGTCGACGCAGCTACCCAGCATTTTTGCACAAGAAAGTAGCACAGCTAAACGATGTCAATAATCCCTCTAATCATGAGGTCAGAATTTGACTTTAATTATAATGATTTTTCACTTAATTATACTTTTAAGATCTTTTAATTGTATCTAATAATTTCCTCTTCTTTTTGTATGAAAAAAAAAACTAAAAACATATATGATTATCAGTATGCACAAGTTTCTGCAGTTGATGGGAATTACTATGGTGCTCGTGCTACAATCAACGTTTGGAACCCTCTAACAAATTTCGGAGAACTCAGTATCGCTCAAATTTGGGTTTTGGCCGGCGATGGAAATGAGTTGAATTCTTTAGAGGCTGGATGGACGGTAATTAAGCTTCAGCCAATGGAACATGCATACAAATGGCATATTTATAGCACGTGTGGAAAAATAAATTGAATTTCCTAAGAAAAGTGGAGTTTAGACTTCATACGATTTTAATAATTAGAACTAAATATGAATTGACCAAAAATTCAAGTACTGTAAATGTTTACTAAGGAAATAATTCATGATTCCAGGTTAACAATGGTGAGAAGAAAACAAGATTGTTCATATATTGGACTGTAAGTAGATTTGATTATTCCTTCAGTTCCATATTAAAAATTAAAAAAATCTCTTAAATTGCTACGTGTGTGTGTGTGTGTTTGTTTGTGTGTATATATATACACAGAGAGAGAGAGAAAGAGAGGGAGAGAATATCACTACATTAATTGCTTCTAAAGTTTTGCTAACACGTTTTCTTATGGTTGTTAGAGTGATGGCTACCAAAGCACAGGTTGCTACAATCTTGATTGCCCTGGTTTTGTGCAAACAAACAAAAATATAGCCCTCGGTGGTTCTATAGAACCTGTTTCGAAGTATGGTGGGGAGCAACGTGACATATCCATTGTCATACATAAGGCACGTAGTAACAGTTATTATCATTCTCGTGTCTGTTAATTTTACTAGGACAACGCAAAAAGGAATGTTAACTGTGGATTAAATTAAACCCCAATGCCATTAGGGAGAGACTGACTGCATTGATTTTGTTTTTCTTCTTTGATGATCAGTTCAATAATATTGATGGAAATTGGTGGCTGCAAGTGCAAGACCAGTTAGTAGGGTATTGGCCAAGCTCCATCTTTACACATTTAGCCGGCACTTCTGATGCTATATCTTGGGGAGGAGAGATAGTCAATAACCAACTTAACGGTCATCACACTTCAACTCAAATGGGAAGTGGCCATTTTCCTAATGAAGCCTACGGAAAAGCTAGTTTTTTCACAAAACTTGGATACTTTGATGAAGGTAACAATGTCAAAGATCCTGAAAATCTTAAACCTTTTGTGACAAGACCCTCCTGCTACGATTTACGTACAGGAAGAGATAACAAGTTTGGTCTCTTCTTTTATTTTGGAGGTCCTGGATATTCAACAAATTGCCAATGAAAGTGACATGTATCATCAATTGAATAAAGTTGTACTCCTAGCTTCTCGTTATTAAATAACATCGGAAGAGTCTTTATTATTTGTTTTTGTAATAATTAGTTTGTGTGATTGTACCTTATGATTTGAAAAGGAGACCCCAAAAGTAGGTACATTTTTTCATAAATTGAAAGAAAACTGGAGTTGTTTGTTTTAAGAGAAAATTTACAGAGGAAATTTTATTTCATTAATTTTGGATTCTTCACATTACATTATAACTAAATCAATACATCCTAGATACTCACGAGATTAGTTACATACACACTAAAATGATTAATAACAAACTTTAACAACTTGTGGTGACATGTTATCTATCATAATTAACTCTTGTGATCTGGCACTGATGAGCTGGCACTGTTGACTAACTTTACTTGCTGAGACTAACGACTCCTTCACTTTCTTATTCTTCATGAGCTCAGCACAATGAGCTTCCTTAATAGAAATTAATGGTATAATTAACAATGTGACTTTCTTAGTATATAAAATGAAATGGTTACAGCATGTGAATAAAATTAAGGGTAAGTTAGAAAATTCACTTTTAATTTCATTTTTTTATTAAAGGTCTTATTGGTCTAGTCTCTCCTAAAGTCAATAGTGGAGGTTAAATAATAAGTCAAAATATATAATCTCTCCAAAATTGTTAAGTTGTAGAAAGTGTACATGCATGCTTCCGAAGTTTAAATAGAGAATGAAAGAAAGATTGAATAAATTAAAATACGCCTCAGTACGAGAGACGAACTTGATTAACACTAATTAATTGAAGAATTAACATCCCAACCTTAATTAGTTAATTATAGGCATTAAACAGAACTGAAATTTGAGCGAATTGTATCATCAAGTAGTGGCCCACTGAAAATAATTGCAGCAAGCACCCTTATTAGGCGTCCAGTTCCCACATCCGGAAAAGAAGATTCCGCACTTTAGTCCTGGCTTTCGAATTATCTTCTTGAAGCTTTTGGCTCCACAGAAAATACCGAAATTCTTCAACTTCTGCTGGATCACGAGAAGTATGCTGAAAAGTGGACATACGCTGCGGCACAAGAATCTGATGATGACGATTCCACGTCATCACAGAATCCTGAGTAATTGCTTGCGGCGGCATCAAATACTTAGTAATTGAGAATTTAAATCCCCTTTGCATGATGACTGCAAGTAATCTTGCAATATTTATGGAGTCATCAAGGCCACAGTGAACACGGCCGTGCCAAATAATGCCAGCCAGCTCAACAGCCTCTTTCAAATTGCACCTCACGTCGCCAAAAACCTTGCTGAATAGAACCCTCAAGTTGATCCAACGGTTGAAATAAGCAGGCTTTGGAATGTTCTTGAAGCGGCATTCGGATTCCAGCATGACTTGACAATCCCAATCTTACCACGTCACCACAACAAAGTTGTGGTGACGGCACTGACTATAACCGAAGGAAATTCTATTATTTCCTGTGGGTGTGGAGTCTTATTTTTGTCACATGGGGCCTGGAAATCGACAACTGCAAAGTAATCAATATCCTGAAGCTTTTGCGGAAGAAAAGGATTTGGCTGAGGAAGAAGAAAGGTATAATTTGGGAAAAAGGGGTTTCTTTGGAAGCTGTCAATTGCCATTCTATCTCATGTTATTGAGATGGCACTGTTTAACAACTTGTGCTAACATGTTATCTATCATAACTAACTCTTGTGATATGGCACTGGTGAGCTGGCACTGTTGACTAACTTCACTTGCTGAGACTAACGACTCCTTCACTTTCTTATTCTTCATGAGCTCAGCACAATAAGCTTCCTTAACAGAAATTAATGGTATAATTAACAATGTGACTTTCTTAATATATAAAATGAAATGGTTACAGCATGTGAATAAAATTCAGGGTAAGTTAGAAAATTCACTTTTAATTTCATTTTTTTATTAAAGGTCTTATTGGTCTAGTCTCTCCTAAAGTCAATATTGGAAGTTAAATAATAAGTCAAAATATATAATCTCTCCAAAATTGTTAAGTTGTAGAAAGTGTACATGCATGCTTCCGAAGTTTAAATAGAGAATGAAAGAAGGATTGAATAAATTAAAATACGCCTCAGTACACATTTAGCCGGCACTTCTGATGCTGTGTCTTGGGGAGGAGAGATAGTCAATGACCAACCTAATGGTCATCACACTTCAACTCAAATGGGAAGTGGCCATTTTCCTAATGAAGCCTACGGGAAAGCTAGTTATTTCACAAAACTTGGATACTTTTTTGAAGGTAACAATGTCAAAGATCCTGAAAATCTTGACCCTTTTTGTGACAAGAACCCCCTGCTTTGATTTACGTACAGGAAAAGATAACAAGTTTGGTGTGTTTTTTTTATTTTGGAGGTCCTGGATAATAAAAAAATTGCCAATGATAGAGATATGTATATTCAATTGAATAATGTTGTACTGCTAGCTTCATAGTACTACATAACATTAGAAGTGTCTTTATTATTCGTTTTGGCAATAATTAGTTTGTGTGGTTGTATCTTATGATTTGAAAAGGAGACCCCAAAAAACAGGTAATTTTTTTTTTCGTATATGGTATAATTAGCAACGTGACTTTCATCATAGATAAAATGAAATGGTTAAAGCATGTAAATAAAACTCAGGGTAAATTAGAAAAATTTACTTTTAATTTCATTTTTTATTACTAAAGGTCTTATTGGTCAAGTCTCTCTCAAAGTCAATAGTGGAATAGCAATAATCACTCAAAATATATAATCTCTCCAAAATTATTAAGTTGTAAAAAGTATACCCGCATGCTTCCGAAGTTTAAAAAGAGAATGAGAGAATGATTGAATAAATTAAAATACGTCTTGGTATGAAAGACGGACTTGATTAACACTAATTAATTGAAGAATAACATCGAAACCTTAATTAATTAATTAATTATAGGCTTTAAACAAAACTAAAAATTGAGCAAATTATATAATAAAGTGGTGGGCCACTGAAAATAATTGCAGTAAGCACCCTTATTAGGTGTCCAGTTCCCACATCCGGCAAAGAAGCTCCCGCAATTTGGTCCTAGCTTTCAAATTATCTTCTTGAAGTTTTTGGCTCCACAGAAGCAATACTGAAATTCTTCAACCTTTGCTGGATCACGAGGAGTATGCTTAAAAGTGCACTTGCGCTGCCGCACAAGAAACTGATGATGATGATTCCACGTCATCACAGAATCCTAAGTAATTGCTTGCGGCGGCGTCAAAGATTTAGTAATTGAGAATTTAAATCCCCTCTGCATGATGACTGCTAGTAATCTTGCAATGATTATGGAGTCATCAAGGCCACAGTGAACACGGTCGTGCCAACCAAGCTCAACAGCCTCTTTCAAATTGCACCTCACGTCGCCAAAAACCTTGCTGAATGGAACCCTCAAGTTGATCCAACGGTTGAAATAAGAAGGCTTTGGAATGTTCGTGAAGCGACACTCGGATTCCAGCATGACTTGACAATCCCAATCTGACCACGTCACCACAGCAAAGTTGGTGGCCGTAATGCCCATATGCTGCAGCCAATTATCATGTAAAAATAATGCCTCACCAAGAACAATGCCTTGTCAACTTAATGCTGCTGAATTCCTATCAACTCCTTGCAGAATTCCGTAGGCAATTTATTGTGAGTTGGGCGTACGTAAGTTTGAAAATAGACTGTAATTTGTCCAGTGACACCACTTACTATAACCGAAGGAAATTCTATTATTTCTTGTGGGTATGGAATCTTATTTTTGTCACACGTGGCCTCGAAGTCGACAACTACAAAGTAAGCAAAAGCTGGAAGCTTTTGCGGAAGAAAAGGATTTGGCTGAGGAAGACGAAAGGGGTAATTCGGGAAAAAGGGGGTTTCTTTGGAGGCTGTCAAGGGCCATTCTATCTCACGTTATTGATTGTTATTTGCATACTAATAATTCACCAGTAATTATATCTAAGTTATACCCAAGTATAAATTTTATTACTATTAGATATTTTGTACATAATAAGATCTTAACTATACACACAGTTGTAAAAGCACATGTTGCATAAGAATACAAAATCTTTAAAGTCTCACATAACTTAGATTATCATGGATTTAAATTAAAAAGAAATATATGCAGGTGATCATGGGTTTAATAGGTAAAATCTCTAGAACCTCCCACTATTTCATAGTACCCCGAAATGCACCTATCATCCCAAAACTTTTGTTAACCATTCTTGTTCTTCTTATTATTATTTACTAATTTTGCAGGTTCACCCCTCTAATTAGTGTGATGTCAGAGGTTTCTGGCCCCACTTTAAATGCCTAGGAATTTTTGTTGCAGAAAAAAATAAAAACAAAATAAAAAATATTTAAGACATTATGTATAAAAATATTTCAAAAAACTCAATAGAAAAAATCCATCTTGTAACAAATATATGCACTAAGATCAATATCACAAGTCATTGATTGGTTGCGTGGTGATCTATGAACACCTCCATACCTTATCAAGGATTTGAGTTTTACGTGGAAGTATATTTTATTTTATTCATAATTTTTTGTGATTAGTATATGTCAAGTCAAAATGATAAGATATGTCTAATGATGAAAAGTCTTAATTGGTCGTCTTCCTACAAATACCTAAAGAATATGTCATTAATGTGGTTGAAATGTATGTGGCACATGAAACTTTCAAATTAAGTGGTCTAATAAAACTAAATCATGGAATTGGTGATAAATCAAGCTATCAGCATGAATTAAGAGACTAAAGAAAGGAGATTTTATCAACGGACGGAATAAATTAAGTAGATCAAGAGGTGACTCATTGACACTATATATCTAATTCTGTTTTAATTAATTACATCAGTTTATTAGTTTCCAATAATAAAAGAAAAGTCGTGAATATAGACATATTGGATGAACAAAATTATAGAATTTATTTCTTTTTTTTTTCTTGCTATATAATTAAATATAGAGTTAGATGTCCAAACATGCTACGTAATTGTATGATTCCTAACTGTACCTAGCATACAAACAAGATCAGTAGGAGAATAAATACTTGGCCCAAATGGTGAAATTTTTATTCAGAAAGTTAAATCAGAAAAAAATAAAAATGTTGAAGTTCGACAATGGATGATAGGAATGATAAGAGTGCCAAATGCAAATTTGTGTTAATAATGCTATGTCACATGTTGATCCTATTTGTTGAAGGCAGAAGGGTCGAATTCATGAAAAATAGAGAGCTGCTCATGCATGTGGGAACGGTCAAAACCATTGAGGTTATTAAATTTATTGCATACATGAACTTAATTCCTCCTTTAATATATTCTTATTATGCTGGTTCAAGGACCAAGGTTATGAATTTTGAAAGCTTCAAGTCGTATTAATATAAATATGTTTGCAGAGTGAAGATGGTGATGTGATTGACTGTGTGGATATCAACAAACAACCTGCTTTTGATCATCCACTTCTGAAAAATCACACCATACAGGTTAGTACTTAGTACATATATACATAAGGATTACGTAATTTTAGAATGATTTCTAATTAATCGAATTTGTCCAATGTTTGTTTTTTTCTCCAAATTCATAGATGAAACCCCATGTGCATTCAAGCGGAACTGAATGAGAAAACAACCACAATATACTCTTTTAAAGTTGGCACAAGAATGGAGAATGCCCTGAAGGAACTATCCCCATATTAAGAACACCACATTCTAATCGTCGTCGTCGCAGCTACCCAACAGTTTCGCAAAAGAGACAGGCCAATGATTTCAGTGCTCCCCCTGGTCATGAGGTCACATTCAGCTTTATATTAATTAATTATTTATTATATATAATTTCACTAGCTAATTTTAGTGTCTGCCTGCTGATTTTGTCTTCTATATTTGCTTAAAATAAAACTAAAAACAAATATATATGAATTAGTACGCACTAGTAGCCCTAGTTGGTGGGCAGTACTATGGTGCTCGCGCAACAATCAACGTATGGAACCCCGCAACATACCAAGGAGAATTCAGTTTCGCACAAATTTGGGTTGGGTCAGGTGAAGGAGATGAAGCGAATACTATGGAGGTTGGATGGTTGGTAAGCTGGATCAGCCAATTAAATTTTAAAAATTCAATTAAATTTGAGAGTACAATCAGTAACATAATAAATTCATCATGGTTAATCCAGGTTAACAATGGTGAGAATAAGACAAGATTGTTCACATACTGGACTGTAAGTATATTTGAGTCCTGCCATTATATTTATCACAAATGAACATAGTATTAGTTTCTTAATAACTTGCTTTATGAATATGTTAACTATCATGTGGTTGTTAGAGGGATGACTACCGTAGCACAGGTTGCTACAATCTTGTTTGCCCTGGTTTTGTGCAAACTACCACCCAAATTAGCCTTGGTGCTGCGGTGGAACCGGTTTCCCGATATGGTGCTGAGCAATTTGAAATGATCATCACCATAACCAAGGTAATTAATCTCGTTAATTCAGTTTTAATTCAAGTTCTGTTTATACACAAATTCAAGTTGGAATTGGTGACATATAAAAGAATTAAAGAAAATGATCAATTGTGTTGTTAAAAAAATTGTATTTTTATTCAATTTATTTTGTGTCTTTTTTTATTATTTTCCTTCTAGAATTAGACGTGACTACTTCTTTCTTTCTTTCTTTTACTTTTTTTTTAATGTTTTTTCTTTCTTCTACTGATTAATTGCTGACATTCGCGCAGTTAGTTGCTAGCAATTGATTAATAAGCACAAAAAAGAGGAAAAAAAGCATAAGTTTGATTGTAGGGGTAAACTAATAAAATTAAAAATTAAAAAATTAACATAATCCTTTTAGAGCAAGGGAGTTTGAAACATGCGGAGAAAAATGATTAATTTCTGCAAACACTGATTTTGATCATTTTCCTTAGAATATTATATATATGTAAGATGAAAGTCAACAATTGTTATTTCAGGACAAGAGCAGTGGGAATTGGTAGCTTCTAATGCAAGACCAGTTAATAGGGTATTGGCCAGGCTCCATCTTCACAAGTTTAGCTGACTGTTCAACTGAGATAAATTGGGGAGGGGAGATAACAAATAGCGAATTTGCGGGACACCACACTTCAACTCAAATGGGCAGTGGCCATTTTCCTGAAGAATCCTTTGGAAAAGCTTGTTTTTTTGGAGAAAATAGGATACGTTGATGAGTCTGGCAATATGAGAGATCCCGAAGATCTTCAGGTTTATGTGACAAAACCTCCCTGCTACGATTTACGTTTTGCAAAATATGAGGGCGACGGTATCTCATTTTATTTTGGAGGTCCAGGATATTCAGATAAGTGCCCGTGAAAGTGTCCTTGTCAATGTAAAGTTGCCTTTCATGCATGTTATTACTAAATAATATCAAAGCAGAATTAATTATCACTAAAGTTTGCAGATGCATTTATTCTATTTACATGGTTAAGATTAAGGAGTTAAATAATTGGCCATGGATTCACTGGTTATACGTAATACCCATTATCCAATTACAAGCACCAATAAACAGAGAGAAAATTCATTTCATTAATACCCATTATCCAATTACAAGCACCAATAAACAGAGAGAAAATTCATTTCATTAAGCACTTTTTGAGCTAAGAAGTAGTAGCCCATTGAAAATAATTGCAACAAGCACCCCTCTTAGGCGTCCAGTTCCCGCATCCAAAAAAGAAGCTCCCTCGCTTTGGTCCCGGTCTTTGAATCACCTTTTTTATGCTTTTTGCTCCACAGTAACAGTATCGACAATCTTCAAATTCTTGTATAAGTGAAGTATGTGGAGGAGTATACATAGCTTGTGGCTCAAGAAACTGGTGACGGTTCCAGGTCAGACAATTTGGATTTGCTTGTGGCGTCAAAGACTTAGTGATGGAGAATTTGAATCCCCTTCTCATGATGACGGAGAGTAATCTAGCAATATTAATGGCATCATCAAGGCCACAGTGAACACGACCCTGCCAAATAAGTCCAGCTAGCTCAACGGCCTCCTTCAGATTGCATCTCACGTCACCAAAAACCTTGCTGAATGGAACCCTTAAGTTGATCCATTGGTTGAAATAAGCAGGCTTTTGAATCTTCTTGATTCGGCATTCCGATTCCAGCATTACCTGACAGTCCCAATCTGACCATGTCACCACAGAAAAGTTGGTGTTGTTTAAACCCATTTGCAAAAGCCATTTATCGTGAAAATATAAAGCCTCCCCGAGAGTAATGCCATTGTCAACTTGGTGCTGTTGAATTCCTGTCAATTCTTTGCAAAAATCAGTCAATAAGGGATCAAAAGTTGGCCGCACATAAGTTTGAAAACATGCTATAATCTCTCCGCTTACACCACTCACCACCACGGATGGAAATTCAATTATTTCCTGTGGATGAAGTTTTCTTTCTTTGTCGCACGTCGCTTCAAAATCTATTACAACATAATATTCAAAACCTTGAAGAAGAAAGGAATTTGGCAAATCTTGAAACTGCAAACGATTTGGTAGGCGAATATAGGGGCTCGGGTGGAAGCGGTTGAAATCGAAGTTAAGAGCCATCTCTTGGTCTCTTCTGACTGGAGATGTTGGATTTAAGAGTGTGTGTGTGTGTGTGTATTTATATAGATGATGACATGTATTTTCCCAATCTAGTTTTGATTTCCTAATCCTTTTATACAAATTATTCCTAGTTGCGTAAGCATTGGTGTTGGTGTTTCATTTCATGTGGCATTCCTAGTTCCAGTAGAATTCCTTTCATTAATGCTTTGGTGCTTTATTTCCTTGATGAAATAGAGAAGTAATCCGAATCAGTGTAAACCGACGGCTAACAACTGGATTTTTGTTTGGCACGTAATTTAATATGTATAACAAATTAAAATGGGAATATTAGCCTGCCTCTCCATTCTAATGGTACAAATTGGGTGGTGACAGTACCTAAAGCATGAACAGTTTATCACTCATTAAGAATTATATTTACATCTTTTCAACATAGGACTACTGGGTACAAAAGTTCGTAAGAGTTTGATAATTTAAGACAGTCATTTCATGCTCCATGTTTCATCAGGACTGGAAATGAAGTAAATGCAGGTAAAATTAATCATACTGTTTTCTCTCTTCCTGTATGGACCGGAAAATTCGAGCAGCTGATTCTGTTGCTAATCTAGGGTTGCAAGGAACAACCTTAATCACCCGTGCCTGCTGCTCACCAGTTTGATCATTTTGATCTGATGCTTGAACTATTGGTGCCATAGGGAACAGAGGGAGGGCATCCCCCTTAGCCCTTTCAGAGGGACTACTAGCAGTACTTGCCTGTACCTCACTCTCTTTAGAAGCCTGAAATTTTTCAAGACAGCTTGTTATCACTCGACTCATCTGGCTTGACATGTTACGTGAACTTTGATGGGGTATCATGAAGTTAATGTCCACCATTGATAAATGATTGTCCTTTGACTGGTCTTTTGGAGGAAATGGGATCATTTGATCAACAGCTGTGCCAGAAATAGACTGATTCATGACTGGCATGCCATATGGCGGAAAGCCAGTCTGACCCAAAGGAGGGGTGGTCGGAAGAATTCCAATCCCTTCTTGGTGAGATGCCGGAACACCATAAGCCATGTTCAAGAAGTCAGCACCTGTGGGATTTAAGCTCACTGGACTGCAGCTGCCATAGAATGGTGCCACAAAACCTGTGGTTGGAGGACATGGCCCTGTATAGGGCTTGTAAACAAGTCCTTCAGAAGGGGACATCACAGAAACTAACCACTGATTTCCAGGTGGTGGGAAACACCATGGATTCTGTTTGATATTCTTCGTGTTAGCACCAGGTGCAGGAGGTACATTCCCAGAACAAGACCCATTATTTGATTGTTGAGATACAAATCCTTTGCTTGAGTCATCATTGATAAAAGGATGACGAATATTAGCAACTGCATTGTCATCGGCACATTGACTGCCGGGATCTGGATTTGGGGAATCATTTTTTGCCTTCACAATGCAGGGCAGTGATCGCAACTTAGCTTGACAGGTGTTTAAAGGAGGTTTGCCTACACAGAGGTTGTCTTCAAGCAGCAAATTTGGAGATCTGGCGATCAATCTTTGTACCTGTTGCAATTAAACATTATGCATGGTTTTTCTTTCGTACCTTTGTAGAAGAGAAAGCAGAAACATGAATGAATCTTATTGCAGAGAAAGCAGAGAAACTTGACCAGGAATTACAACTTACCTTCAGTAGTCTATGCAATTCAAATACTTGCAAAGTGAAGACCCTTTGTTGACTGAGGAAAAAAAAAAAACACAGTAAAAGTTTATTCAAACACTTAATGTTAATGAATGTTTAGTGAATTGGTGAAATATTATCAAAAAACCAAATTAGATTAAGAACAATAAAATTCCGATTATTTTATCTGTCACAAGCAGAAACTGACTACATCAGGAAAGGGTTATTTCAGATATAATAATACTTCATAACTAGAGAAGGGAGTCCGATAGTTTATAAAAGGAGATCACAAATCCATCAAATACTAAAAGTTTACGAATTAACAGAAGGCATAGGCTTACAAAGTTTGCTATATGCAATATATCTGATCAACGGCCGCTAAGAAAGTCTGCTTTGGAGTGGGCCTGCACTGTTCCTACTTCCTACCATTTATTGGGCAGTAAGAGTCAATAACTATTTATTCAATTTTAGAAAGAAGAATAGACCTTGACTCCCTCCTGCTTAGGAAACTCATTGAAGACTACACTGAATTTACGGAGCCTGAAAGTTTGCTTGCACATATCCACATGGTCTAGAGTTCACCAGAAGCCTATGAACACCTAAAATATAAAGTTCGGAAACCAATCTAAACATAATGCTGCTCAGATGTGGAAACAATATATTCTGATGTGAGGAATAGACTTATAGGTAATATATTATGAAGATAATCATAATCACACAAAAAGCAACCAGTCAATCATTTGAAGATAATCATAATCACAAGAAAAAGCAACTACTCAATCATTTGATGCTCTTGAGATGCAATACTTACTCGATGATAGCTCTTCTAGCTTTCCAAAATTGTTTCTCACCTATGACTCCCACAACATCATCTGGGGATACAGCCAAAGCTGATACTGAGCCCACCATATAGGTGTTGGAAACATTATCTTGTTTGTCTACTTCTCTCACCTGCACAGACCTCTCATTCTTGTCTTCATGACATTCAACATTTTCAAGCTCTTTAGGACTGCTATTATCATCTCCAAGCAACGGCCTCAAACATGATTCCGTTCTCACCTTGAAAGCATTGTCCCTGTCTATATCCATGGCAGTTTCCATCAGAAGGCTATAATTATGGGCCACTTCATCCCTCAAAGCCACACATTCTTGATGTAACCTTGAATTGGTACTGTGTAAACTGTTGAGGGTTTCCGTTGAACTACTTCTATTTTCTTGGTTCAAAGATGAATGTGCTCTCTTCAATGATTCCAGATGCCTAACTTTAGATGGGCGGATGGAAGACACATCTGCCCAATCTCTATCTCTATTCAATGGGATTGAAGTATAATTATCCACAGGGTCCAGACTTGTCTGAGGCATGTCCTCATCATTCTGGTTCCTCGTACGTGGTCTGGACTTGATATCTCCTAAACCAGATCGTTTCTTCTGCTTAAATTTCCGATCTTTGCTCTGCTGACTGTTACTACAATCCAGAGATATTCCTAATTGGGCAGAGGAAACTCTTAAATCATCCTCATCTTCAGGCTTCCCCAATGAAAAATGCCTAAAGTTGGAGAAATTACTTGGCTTCGGTGAACTGCTTTTAGCATTTGATGACAAAGGTCCGGCGGCATTCAAACATTGGTAATTTGAAGGTTTCACTGGTTTCCTTTCTTGATTTGCCATCATATTGTTCACCTTGATACCATTGGAGGAATAAGAATGAAGCTTCTCAGCTGAAAACGAAGGTGCAGGGGAGTTGCAAAGTTGGGTAAACACACTCCTTTCATGGCCGCCCTGCAATAACAAATCAATTATTAAAATCACAAGAGACAATAATAGCAGAGAACATTAAATTGTGTATATTCAAAACCATACAGGCAACTTTTAATGGAGTCAACGCCGACACAAGGTAATGGAATGTTTCGTCAACAGTCAGATCATGGGACCTCAAATAAGCATTTAGTTGCAGACACACAAGAAAGGTAGAGAACAAATCAATCCAAAGCTTAGACTGACACCAGAAAAATTAGGAAAAATATTGCTCCCTTGAAACTAACTAAAATCAGCATAAAGTGGACAGAAAAATAAAACAATATAAAGGTGTTCCGAGATCACACCTAAACTCACATTTCTCAATTCATTACGAATGAAAATTCAGAAATTCAGTAAACTCCTAAGGTGCATCATATAAGCAAAACCTGAAATTTTTAGCAAACAGAGACCTGAAACTTTTACCAAATAGAGTAAATTGTTCCCTAAAGAGAACTAAAGGCATAAGATTAGCTCTCAGCAATCAGTTTTACAGAAGTGCAGATCAAACAGAGATCATTGATCATAGATATAAGAGAGACAATTAAAAACGTGAATTCAGCACATTAAGATCAGAAAACCATATGAATTAAACTCACATTGCTTGACGACATTGAAGAAACCAAGCTGGTGCCATTGGGAGGTGGAAGAGGCAACATAGGTGCTGATCCAGAGCTGTACCTGTGAGAGGGTATGCTAAGCTGTTCATAGAGAGCCATTTTGTTTCTTGGAGGTGCCCTTGGCCCTCCTTTCTCTTTATCATTCACATGAAGCCTAGGAAACATAGGACTAGTCACCTTTCCTTCTTCTTTTCCTTCCCTCATATTTCGAGTCCTTCACAACAAATTCCACATACCAAACTTTCTCCAAATTCACAACAAAATTCCATTTGCAAGGCAAATTCAATTGCTTAAGCACTCTGAATCCCCATCCCTCAAAAAGAATAGTAAAGCTCGCGATCAACCCACTTCAAAGAAACAAATCTTGTGACTCAAGCCCAAAAAGAAAGAAGAAGAACACATGAACTCTGACGAGACAAATTCACAAGCAACCAATTAACAAACCCACCTCATGAAATCAAACCTTCCTATGAGACCAAAAGCTCAAACACCCAAGAAGAACAACACAATTTCATAATTTCCCAAAAACACGCCCCGCTCAGAGAGCCACAGTCTCAGCTAAAACAAAAGCAAATGAGGCAACATAGAGTGTAGAGGCCAAAAAAGCAACAGTGAAGATAAGAGCTATGAGATACAGATAGATAAATGGTGGCCAAAAAGAATAGATTCTGCTTAAGAGAAGGGTTGCTTTGGAATTCCACAAAAGAGGAGGATCCGATCTTTCCCTCTTTCTCATCACCTAAAAGCTAACATGAAAAGCTAAAAGACCATAAGAAAATAAAAGAAACGCTAAACAAATGAGATATGGACAACGTAGGACCCAAGTGGATAGAATAGAACTGAGACTCCCTTCAATTATCTTCTACAGTACTTTCTTGTACAGTGCCAACAGCAGAGAGATCCCCCAAGAAACTTGCGGATATATACTGACGTGGCCAAATCTTAGCGGCTATTTGGGGAAAGATAGACAGGCAAGACTTAGTCTGAGTGTAATCTGGATTTATATATAACCACATGTTACTTATGTTTAACATGGCCAATCTTCTCTCGCAAAATCCGCATAAGATTTGTTTAAACCCGAAGTGTTTTTACTTTTCTTTACTTCCAAGTACGATGAAACCAATCCCCACGCGCATATTGAAGGACGCTGTGAGAATTGTCTAATTAGGACGCTGTAACATTTGGCTTGCCGAACACTTTCTCATTTTCTCGAATTAGAATATAGTTTATCCATCTATACCAAATAAGTCCCTGTGTTCGCCTGTTCGATTTTGTATCCTTATTATATCGAACCACGACACATTATAGTATTAGAGTTTAAGAGAGAATCATTCATTTGTTTAGTGACATTCTACTTCTCATCTTATAATTAAAATTTTAATTTTAATTTTTTTTATTTATATTGTAAGTATAAATTCTTTTTTTTTTTCGTACCAAAATTTATAAAACAAATACATAATTACATATCACAAATAAAAGAACAAACTATATCTTATTTAAGAAAAAATAAGAACTTGGGGACCTTGATATTCTTATCCCCAATTATGAATAGCTTGTGTACGGACAAACGGTGGAGTTTGAGCGGGGGGTAAAATTACCGTCTTTGGAGGCGCGTGGCACGAGGGTGATATTTGCATGGTACTATTGGAAACAAAGATTGCGTTTGACCGATGGTTGTGGAGTAAAATTTATTACATTACCTACACGTGCTCAAATTTAAGTATAATTTATTAATTTTGTACTGTTTAAGTTTAGAAGAGTACGTCCACGATAATCAGGTGATCGCTCATCATGTAGAGAAACTTCTTCCAAACTAAATAATTCTCTTTAAAAAATTCTTTTTATACCATGGTATATTTTTCCATAGCTTTCATTATTTAAAAAATAATAATATTTATATAACCTCATTACTTCATTATTCAAATTGAGAGTTTAAATTTCTCCTTCTTAATAAGCTGCCTCGGCTATGAATATGATACATCGAGCCAAAGTTTGGATAGATTTTTATGCACTACTAAGTTAATTTATACTCTATTTTATAATATAATATTGATTTTTTTTTCAATCAAACACAAACTATAATAATAAAAGTGTTTTTAAAACATTACATTTTTTCACTTTATCCTAAAGTTTATGATTTGGGGCTTCAAGCAGATTATTTGAAAGCGTAAATTATCAAATTTTTTAAGTAAGCCAAACTATCAGAAAAGTGAGCGTACATTCATAACCACACGATTAAAATTATAAATATATTTTTTTATTATTTATCACTTCACGTATACGATTGTGATTTGTACTCTACTTTAAAGTAATTTTAAGATAATCATTCCCAAATATTTTGCATACAAAATTACTATTGATCATGACATGTCCTAGGCAAATTGCCAAATAATCAGACACGTGATTATTACTCATACTCAATTGCTATTTATACAAAGCTCACAATACATAATTACATGTCCACCTTGTAGATCGCAGACCATGATAATTCTATTGATCAATTTGATCACATGATGGCATGTGATCCGACGGTCTAAAAGTAGTTAAAAAAGATGGCTCAATGTCGAGCTTCACGAAAGTTTGGTAGTGGTATTAGTATAAGTGATAAGTGGGGGTCAGCTGCCCAATTTAGTCCAAAAATCTAAAAAGACATATTTCTTTTTTCTTTTCTTTTTTTGGCTCCATTCAATTATAAATTTATTCATGTTGGATTAATTAAATATATTAAGACATTAAATTTGAGTTCTAAAGGTATTAAAAAATTTTAAGTTTAGTATCTTTTTAAAATCACACACACAAGACATATATATATATATAAGACATATTTCTTTTTTCTTTTCTTTTTTTGGCTCCATTCAATTATAAACTTATTCATGTTGGATTAATTAAATATATTAAGACATTAAATTTGAGTTCTAAAGGTATTAAAAAATTTAAGTTTAGTATCTTTTTAAAATCACACACACAAGATATATATATATATATATATATAGTAAAATTTTATTATTCATTTGTTTGTTTCTTGATTGTATTTTGTATTGGTTAAAATTTTGCCTCCACTGATTGGATTTTATGACTATGGCTAATAGTAGGTAGCTCGTTATCTTGTTTAATTAAAGTTGCAATTGGCTTTAGTCGACCAAAGAATAGATAACTCACAACATGAGCATTTCAATTTACAGAAGAAGTTTTGGATCAAAATAAAATAAATTTACGCTTTATCTCCGTGAAAGGAACCATTCTTATTATATTTTCACATCCTCCTGTCCATGTACAGGAACTAATTACATTGTTACAACCGGAACCTCAGAAAACTTGACATTTTCACATAGATTAAAAGATCATTAGCATAAACCTAAGGTTAGCTTTTGTAAAGAATTTTAAAGACTTAACCGGTTCCGACTGCGCTCACACTAGTATGAAGAAGAGGCTGCACACTCTGCTTCAAATTTTCATTCTTTTGGCAGGACCTTGGTCAATGATAGGATCAATAGCAGGAGGTTGTGGCTCTGCTGTCTGTTGGGTTTCAGGGTCTTTCTCTGCTTCCTCAGTCTGAGGGGGCGCATAACCTTCTGGGAATGGTGGAGGTGGAGGGGCCGGTGGTAGCTGCAAAATAGAGAACATTTCTTATGAATTTGAGAGAAAAAAACAACATGATAGCTCTGCACAAAAGATAGAGAAAAAAGTTCTTATCAAAAACAAATGTTGAGATAATTCATCAATTGCTGTAATTTGGTATTTATTACTTGTACAGCCGATCAGTTGTTGATATTTCAAATATTCACAAAAGAGCCAAGTAAAATAATGATCTCTATTGACAAAACAAAATTGAAAACATCCAACCTGGCTATCACATTTGCAAGTAACTCAAACTCATGAATAGTTATGCAATACCTACCCGGAACATTCACCTGTTTAAATGACTGTTAATATATTGACATCAAGATCAACAGTATTCTTATGTTCTTTCTTTCTTTCTTTTTCATTTTCTCCTTTTTAAAGATTTTTAGGTTCTCCTTCAAAAGAGACATGAGAGGATTCGTACAGTGACAAAATTACCTTGCGCTGTAAGGAGGCAAGTATTTGATCTACTCGCTTTACTTCTTTCAAATCAATTGTCTCTTTACCAGCCTTTGAGTGGAGAGGGGTACCACCATCATTTTCAGCATCAACTGCAGCAGAATGAATTAAGACTTAAATGATGAGGAAAGATATGTCATGGGGAAAAAATGAGTCGTACACAGATTATTAACTGATTTTCTAAGAGAACTTAACAGGATATACGGCAAGGAAATCACAGTAAGGCTAAAGGCCTTGGTCTTTCTTCCTTTTCCATTTACAAAACTAAAGATTGAGGCAAGGTACAGAATTTTGGATCCAACGGTCGGTCAGAGGCATAAAGTTATAACTTGATAAATTATATGGCTCCAAATTTGAGCCCATTTCGAGCTGTACATGACATAAATAATCCTTCAGACATAGTCTAAACATACATCAACATGCAAAGAAGGCTGTAATATTCAATGCAGTGAAGTACTGCATCAAATATGATGTTTGCTGAAACTGAGTGACAGGAATAAATAAATAAATAAAATCTTAAGACATCGACTGAAAGATCCCAAGCTCTTTGAGGCCTTTCATATTCACACCATATTTATTATATTTTCCTCATATTGTGATCATCAATAGTTCAAAATGTAACTGATCTGAAAGAACGTACTTCCAAGAGCAACAAAATATGAGTTAAGACAATAAAAAAAACCCAACTCCGAGGGCAAACCAACTGAACACCTTAGTTTTATTGCAAAATGACATACATACAAGTTATACTCATACGGCTAAACATATCGCACAACTAATGAACAGTGAATCTTATAAAAAATGATAGATTAAAGTAAAACAATGGAGCATAGTTAGATAGCACTTTGATACCATATCCAATCTTCTCCAACTTCGAGGCAGCAGTTGTAAAAGCCTTCTGTATATAGTGGAGAGCCCGTCCCTGTCATTTGGGTACAGAACCAAGATCAGATTCATAAAGATTAATTGATCTACTTGTGAAAAGATGACATAATATCTGTTCCACATAGTCTCCACCAGGATATCAATACACAGATAGTCTGCTTGGTCCAATCTATGGATTAGAAATTGCTATATCATCATGGTCTAACATGAGCAGCATATCATCTAAACCTCTTTTTATAAGAGTGATATCCAACTAATTCTTATATATAGGATCTTTTTTCTACACTTTAAACTTGCTTTCACATCATCCATACGATTCAAGCAATGCATTAAATTATGATTATGGCTCAAGGATAATAATTTCATGACCAAAAACTTCAGTTATGTAGGAATAATTTATTTACGAAAAGAAGAGAAAAGGAAATCTCACAATTCTAGCTGAAAAGACATTGCAAAGTTGTGGTGCTTGGTAAATTGAACCATCCAATACATAATAAGTGAGCATTGGTGTGACTTTCTCAGGACCATCCCTTTTTTGCTTACGGATAACAAAGAGGTGGGGCTCCATAACTTCACTAAGCATGTATTCAATGCCGGTCATTTTCCTGCAGAACAAAAAGATTTGAGGCCTTTGGAGATAGAATAATCCAAACTATAAAGAGAAAGCAACATGATTTATATTAACCCTTATATTTCCATTAAACGCAATATCTTCAGTAAAAGCATAAAAACTTAGATATCTTCCATCAATGACCACAAACTTTTGGCATATATCGGGTATGTGCTTCTATGACGCTTAATCTTGATGACCAATAGAAGGATTGCATAATGAAACGATCATGTTCTCAAATTGTTCATGAATCAATTTTTGTAAATATCTACGTCTTTGATGTTGGTTCTTCAGCCGCAAAAACTTCTCCTTGTGACTAATATGATTAAGCACAGACTGTGACAGACATCATCGAGAAAATGCACTAATTTTAAGCAACTTGTTGATACTCCAAAAGAACAAGTGAAACCACCGAAGAAAATTAAATAAAAGTAGGACACATTTTTAGGACTTGGGTTGCATTTATTTCAACAAAATATACTCATTCAGAAGTTTTTCCATTGCAGAAACTTGCAGACTCAGTATTCTATTTAAAACCTATGGAGAATTGATGCCTCTCTACTTCTTTGGTCATTAAATATATTTCCTCACCCCGCTTTCGAACATAAGGACATTTTGTAGCTCCAAAATTAACATCATTCTTTTCTTCATCACTGTCTTCAGTGGTATTCTTAGAATAGAAGCAAAAATATTGACCTCTTGAATGCATTAGAATAACATTCACTCCCAAGACAGTAAACAAATTAGAAACTGAAATAAAATACTAATTCTGCAAATTTTCCTGAAATCTCTTTTTAAATGTTCAATGACCAAATTTCAGCATCATCAAGACCGCAAATGACAATGGGAGCCAAATTTACTCAACCTAACGCAATTTCACTTCAGCTCAGAATCAGTAAGATCAAGTCTCAGAGGCCAGAGCCAACTAAAACAACAGAGAAGTTAAAAACTCGAAATTTCCATTCAACCCAAAATCATTATTTCACCCAGTCCACCTAAAATCATGCTTAATTTCGTTAAAAATAAATAAACCCACAAACCGTATATAAAGATTGAACATAAACAAAAAAAAAAAATTAACTCTAAACATACTAAAAGAGCAAATGACACAAGATTCAAAATCTGCTCTGTACAAATAACTTTGAAGAACTTACGAGAGTTGAGAGATGTCTAGAGGGTGGATGGACCGCATTCTGAGCTGCTCATTGTTGCAAGTCCTATCATAAAACAGAGACAACGTGAAGTAATCAAATATCATGTTTCGATCAAGTGGGTATGTGTTTAGCCACAATTGGTCCCTGAAGCAGATCCCCGTCATGTCCGTGCCCGGTGGCGGTGGGGCCGCCGGAGGTGCGCCCTCGAGGTTCGCCCCCGGTGGTGGCGTCGCCATGTTTAAGTTTGATGAGTGAATGCTGTGCGTTTTCGAGCTTGGGGCTTTACCGTTTGTTAGTTAGGTATTTTAATTCCGAGAAAGACGACGTGTCGTTTTTTAAGTTGCAGCCATTGAAAAGTGCATATGCAAATCTATGGTTCCCCGCTCCAACATGTCGGTCGAGATCTGAACGCCTGGGCCCAATATTAGGAGAATTGGTGCTGTTGAGACTTTTTATTGGCCCAATATTAGAGACTATCGAAGCCTGGTGTCCATGCGTTATTGCATTTTGGCCCATCTTTTCAAAAGCTAGTATTTGTTAACAGCTAAGGAGCTAACTATTTATTTAAGATCCGAGTGTTCGACTGTTTAGTGTCCCCAATTACCTTCAAGAATTAGAGTGATACAGCGGACTTAACAGTTCAACAGACATTATATAATCACACCATATGACATAACAATTTTTTCAAATTTTAAGAAAGTCCAGAATTTTATATTAGATGAACATGTACGTTAGTAAAACCACCTCACTCAAAACTCAAGTCATTTAAGGGTGTGTTTGGGATTGAGGTGCTGTACCTTTTAAGCTACATCTGCTGTGAAAAAAAGCTGTAATTATGAAATAAAAATTAATAATATATAGTAAATATAAATTTTAAATAATAATTTTATCAAAATTATTAAAGATATAATAAATTTTATATTATACAAGTGAAAAATTATATCAACATAGCTTAAAAGCTACAGCAGTTAGTATTTACCAAACATTTTAGTGCTGTAGCTTTTAAGCTACAGCTGTCCAACATCAATCTCAAACGCACACTAAGTCGATAATAGCTAAGTAAAGTCTAACAATCAAAAGACTTACAATTATATTGTATCTAGACAATTCTCCGTTACTCAAAAGAAACGCGCGCGCGCACACACACGTACAATGCTTTTCAATTTGGTTTGGGTCAGAAATTATAGAAATCTCTCAACAACAAAGTTAAACTTGGTGATTATGTAGGGCTAGTGTCTCAAACTGAACGCGGGGGGGTCAGCATCATAAAGGCCTTGGCCCATCGGACATCCAGATTCCAGCTTGTGTGCTCTAGGATTCGTATACAGTAGTACATATTGCTAGGTTGCTGGTGCTGCTACTACTACTATTACTACCCAAGAGTGAGTTCTAGAAAATGCAGCGAAAATGACTTGCCATTTCGAAGAGATAACAAGGGCCCCCCTACTCTCCCATGGACTTTTTGGCCCCTTGTGGGTTGTTAAGAGTTAGAAAGCTAAAGGCCATTGAATGTGACAAAACTTCGTATTTCAAGGGCCCCCCTACTCTCCCATGGACTTTTTGGCCCCTTGTGGGTTGTTGAGAGTTAGAAAGCTAAAGGCCATTGAATGTGACAAAACTTCGTATTCATGCATGCATGCATGCATGAATACTACTTAATTGGAACAGCTACGATCTTCATCATTTGCCCTCAACTCACCGTCTTTTTACGCACCGTGACGACAAGTCGCCATCACCGGTTAATTCCTCCTCTGCCGGTGGTGGTCACACCATTAATCCCCTTATCCATCATGTACTACTGCCGACATGTCGCATCGATGTAAAGGCCATCTAGAGCGTTAATTAGTTAATTTTGACAGTAAGATCTTGTATTGTTACACATTTACTTTTCTGTTACTGTTTTTATTATTATTTGCGTACTTTAATGAATTTCTGAATATTTTTTTTCAAAATAAAAATTAATACATTCGTAGCTTCTTCTTTTTTATTATTATAAAAATTCTTTCTACATGAGAATTCTTTAATGAATTGTTATGCAAAGTATTCATATCAATTTTGTCCCATACCCTATCTATCAAGTAATCGAATTCTATGTCCATTTCGCACTATGTATTATTATATCAGTAAACCATTTTTCGAAGATCATAAAAAAAAAATAATGTTCTATGATAAATAAGATTTCAATTTCTTTTTGTAATTGAGTTTGAGAAATATTGTTTTCTACTACTAATCAATCCATCATCCATATCAGATTATATTGCGATAAAATATATTTTATGAATATTTTAACTCACCAAATAAGATTTGATATGAAAACTCCAATGTTCATGACTTTTTTTTTTATTAGGTTACGGTACCACAATTGCACATAAAATTTTTTCTTTTTTTTTACGGCATATTTTATTCTAAAAATTTTCAAAAGAAAAAATAGAAAAAAAAATAAATAAAAATATGGTACAACACATCTACATCAAGGATGGTACAGGTACCCTGATTAAAATCCTGGAAGATAATGTTAAATTTTGAGGGAGATTCGGTCATCAATCAGATGGTCCCCGTTACAGCTCTACACTGTTTTGATTTTCCACATGGGAGACGGCTATCTCCTCAGGTGACCGGCCAATGACTCTATGCCACGTGTGAGTTAGAGCGTTGAGTTCACGTGTGAGTAGGTAATAATAGAGGACCCGATAGAATTGTGGCCGTGTGGGGTCTACGTTAGCCGTTAGCTATTGCATTAGGGGACCAGCGGCCGCGAACTGCGATGCATAGTCGGGTCGGGTCGGGTTTGAGCCGAACCTCAACGGTTAGAAGGAAACATTTGCCGAGAAAGCCAGAAATAACGCGGGAGGAGTGCCGAAATGTATTAATTACGATTTTGACATTGTTGACAGAGACAGTATCGTGTGTGGTGGACAACATGGTTAGAAAGTTACAGTCGACGCAGGCAACGGCAGATCTAGAAAAATGTCATCACGATAACTAAATTACATAACAATAAGATAGTAAAATTTAAGGAGCTCAGGTAAATAATAGTAAAATTTAAATAAATGATAGTGAAATCACCTATATCAGTTACTTTAAATTTTTATTCTTTTTATTTAAAGTGTTGTATTTATAATTTTTAAAGTTAAATTTTAAATTTTATGGGTTTATGATTTAACGGTTTATTTTAATATATATTTAACAAGACTAGTTAGAAACTCAAGCAATTTTTTTTTTAATTTTTAGAACTTATTTTTCCAAGCGAGGCATTGGTCGTGGGCTAAATCTACCCTAAATGCGAAACCCATCAAATGAGAAATTCTAAATTAAATTACATAAGAGGAGCAATGCTAGTTATACCAGAAAAAATTTTCTTCTAAGGCATTGGTAAATGTATGATTTCACGTATACATGAACATTAATCTGATGGTGCTATTTATGAGTTGATGAAAATTTTAATAAAACTTACTATGCAAATATAATTGTTTAAACAAACCTTGATATGATTTATATATAATTGCGGTGTAATGATATTCAAGTTATAATTGTCGTGGAATGGAAACCTTATCTATCAAGGATTTAATACATTCATTATTTGGATTTTTATCTTACAATTATTAAAGAGACATTTACCATATCTATGTTTTCATGAGAGAATGCCTATATTTATCTAATTATATAACTGGGACTGGGAGGCACAAAGGATATTGAGACTTCATTTTGAAGGCAAATGTTGTGTTACCATTAGCCTAAAGACCCAGAGGCATATAAACTCGACGGTTCGTGGAATGGAAACCTTATCTATCAAGGATTTAATACATTCATTATTTGTATTTTTATCTTACCATTAAGAGCTAAATATTGCAGGTTAAAACCATGACATCTCCTTAGTGTGATCATCCCAAATGATGTGGTTCAACTCATCATCGTTAGTTGATTAATGCTGCACCGTACGTGCTATATCAAGAAGAGAATAATAACCGGGAATCACATTACTGTAGACTCTGCCCAGCCCTTCAGCTGCTGGTAAATTTTCAATCTAGCCAAACTCAATTGCGGTAAGATTTTTTTGTTAATGAATAGAGTCAACTCAACCCACTAAACCAGGGCAGGTTCAAGCACAACTATGGTCTCTGTCACTTTCGCTGGTAAGTGCTAAATATGCCTTACAATACAATTCACAATTAATATGATCAGGACGGGCTAAGAATTGGGTTTCAAGTGGGTGTGTTCTTTAATTTCCATTATGTAAATTAATATTAAATTGACAGTATATATTGTAAAAGCTTATCAAGTGTACACCGATCATATTATTTGATTTCAAATTTTTGTTTCAAGTAAAAATCTTAGTTTTTGTTTATCTTATTGCTTGACCTGCTGAAAAACACAAGAGTTGACACAATATCTATGCAAATTGGGAAAAGAACTGAAGCAAATGCTATATGGGAACCCATCCACTGAGCTGTAATGACGGGTTGCATGTGGGAAAGACTCAGAACCCAGATGCCTCTTTCTATCCCTAAGAAGTACAACTATCTATATTTAATAAACTCATTAATCCATTTTAAAAAAATTTAACCCAAAAAAAAAAAGTTATATGATTTGATGAAGGGACAAAATTCTACAAGCAACTTGGTTTTTTGCAATCTTCTTGTCTGACTGCCTTAGCAGTCAAAAGTTATGCCTGCCAACATCTCTTATGTTCTAACCTCCCACTACCTAGTTTTTTGTTCTAATTAAATAGACTTCTTTGATCCATATATATTGTTTTATTTAGTATATGATCAGACACTTATATGCAAGCACATAAGATATATTTTTTGAGAGTTTTTATAACTATAGTTAAAAAAAAAAGTAAATTTCAACGTTTATAAGATATATTTGATTTTTAGACAATTATATCTCAATAGAAAAAGTAAATTTTTGTAACTTTTATCTTAATAAAAAAAGATCTTAATGAGAAGTAAATAGTAATATTCCAAAAATATCTCTAATATAAATATATATCTCTAATAAATATACTTATTTTCTAGATTATAAAACATAATCTCTCTTTTATTTATTTATTTATAAGGATATAAATATCAAAGAACTATATTTAAGATTTTTTTTTTGTAAAAACAAATAAGATGTAATTTATATTCAAATATTAAAAAAATTATTTAAACATTAGTATTTAAACCATTTCAGATTTTAAAAAAGTTTAAACCCATTTAAGTTTTAGGTAAAAAAAAAAAGGCTGTGTAATCTCATCTAAACGCAAATTGAATCTCTCCACTTACATCCAGTAGGTACATATCGACCTCCTTTTAAAATAAAATAAAATAAAATAAAAAATCCGTTTTTTTTTTGCCTAAAAGAGAAAAAAAAAAGTATCTCCTGTCAGACTCAAATTAACCCTTCACCTTATCCATGAGAAAGAGGCTTGTTACTGCCTTTAGCAAATAAAAATTAAACACCATCCATACATTTGAATATTATTGGTAAATGATGAAGTGATTAAAGAATTGTGCAGTAGAAAGTGAAACCAGTATTTACTAGTTATGATTATAAACATGATTAATGGAAAGCTTTTAGTCTTTTAGAAAGAGAGAATAAAGAGAGTACTGTTAAAAGATGCACATTCTCACAAGCAGTAATTTTTATTTTTTTAACTATAGCTTTACAGTGCGCATGGAATTGCAGGAGCAAAACCAAAAGGAGGAGTCAGACTCAGAGCCCCACTCAGAGAAAACAATTATAAATAAATATTATTTACAACATTTATTAAAAAAAAATTCAATTAGTTAAGATTCAAAAAAATGTTGCTCTGAAGTCTCATGCTCCCCATCTGCAGAGAAATATACTCTTACAACCCCACCAGACTGACCAAAAAGCCTTATCTTTTTTCAAACCCCCCATTACATCTGCCTTTCAGCTTCTGAAACTATTTTTTAATTCATCTTCATCTTCTCTTTTTTCTCATACTTCAAAACTTTTTTTTTTAACTCCCTTACTTAATTTGTTCTTAAAAATTGGACCATCTGTACTTTCCATCTATATAAACAAGCCCTTTGAACTTTGCTTAACACCACTGTCTCAATATTGGCTCTCCATGGCAGAAGAAGGTAGAGCAATAAATCCAGCTTTCTTATGCATATGTATCTCTTGGCTTTTGGCTACATATATCTTCTCTTGTTTTGTTTCTTGAATTTTGTTTTGTTTTTTCTTTATTACATTGGTGGAAAAAATTTAGTTGCCAAAACTGACGTTAGCAGTGGCTTTTCTCTTCCCTGTTTCTGCTCACAGTTTCCATGACATAGCTAGAATTAAAGAAGGTAGTTAGTGCCAGTACAACAGTTGTACAGGAGCTGATATCAAGCTGAGGTTTGAATCTTTTATTTTCATCAATCACTTGAAACAAATTTGAGCTAGCAGCTGGATCTTAAATCGGTATGTCGATTGAATTATTATTCTAAGTTCCTTGATTATATATATTTCAACCTATGTTTAGATTTAACGATAAACGTGTCTTATTGAGTTTCTTTGATTTGTTACAGATATAAAAGAATCAGAATCAAATCTATCGTATCTATCTTATCCTCTTACGTTACGTACATCGAGAGTCGCTTTGGTGTAAGGAATATTCTTATATCAATGGATAGTATTAGTATGGCATCGATATGGAGCAACCAACAACATGAAGCTGAAGAAAGGTTCATGATTTCCAACACATCAAATTGCTATAATGGTTACGGTGGCAAGATGGATCCAACAGAAGACCTCTTCTATCCAGTTCAAGTGTTGCAGAAAGCTCAAATATCACCACTCAATTCAAATTTTGAAGGAGTAAGCTAGCTGGCTAGGCTAATATTAAATGATTAATTCATCAAGTACTGGCTAGGTTGTGCTTTAGTTTAATTCAATAAATGCATGTTGTCTCATTCATTATATTTAACATTGCAGCGTGGACTAGATCACGCGGCAAGCT
Organism: Citrus medica; assembly: GCA_002013955.2. NCBI lineage: Eukaryota > Viridiplantae > Streptophyta > Magnoliopsida > Sapindales > Rutaceae > Citrus > Citrus medica. Next base: position 177,907 of record MKYO02027363.1, on the reverse strand, counting down.
TGCAAGACACTGTTGGTCCAGAATTGAGTTATGAGCCAACGCCGCTATCGGGAAATCTATCGGCTCCTGGAGCTGAGTTTGGCATGGCTGATCAATCACAAGTTGCTAATAAGGCTGTTGGTGTTTCAACAACTACATGCTCTCTTGAGTCACTTGATTGCTTGCTTTCGGCAACTAACAGCAACTCCGCCGAGACATCGGCTGAAGATGATGATGGGATCTCCATTCTCTTCTCTTCTGATTGTAGAAACCTGTGGAACTTTGGTTCCAACAGTAGTGCAGTTTCATCCGGAGAGTCTGAAAACAATGCTCCCAATAATTTTGCAAGAAACAACAATGGTCCAGTCAATAATGAGCTTGATCACGAAACAATCTCTCATTGTTCCTCGGTTCAGTATGTCAACAATGGCAGAATTGTTCATCAGGAGGAATTAAGGCCTGGTTCAACAAAGAGGAAAAATATTGATGATCATCAAAGTGAGCAATTCCATCTTTTTCAAGGAGGAGGTTTTAAGCTCATCTCTGAGAATCCACCGAAAGCAAAGAAACCAAGATTGGACAAGCGACCAAGCTCAGCAAACATCAATTTTCAGTTACAGGCAAGTAATAACTCTTCAGTATCTTCATCTATTGAGGAACCTGACCCTGAGGCCATTGCTCATATGAAAGAGATGATTTATCGGGCAGCGGCGTTTAGGCCAGTGAATTTAGGCTTAGAGGTGGTGGAAAAGCCTAAGAGGAAGAATGTTAGAATATCCACCGATCCACAAACAGTAGCTGCAAGGCAAAGAAGGGAGAGGATCAGTGAAAGGATTAGGGTTTTGCAGAGGCTGGTTCCTGGTGGAAGCAAGATGGATACTGCTTCAATGCTTGATGAGGCTGCAAACTATCTCAAGTTTCTTAGGTCACAAGTCAAAGCATTAGAAAACCCAGGCCATCAAAAGCCTGATCATCATCACTCCATGAATTACCCACCTACAAACCTTGCTTTCTCTTCATTACCATTCAACAACAACTCATTTCCTGTGCAAACCCATTTCTCACCTCAGAACCCTAATCATATCCACCGCCCATAGAGTTGATGGAAGTTCAAAAAGAAAAAATAAATAAAAAATAAATCTAACCCATTATGGATCCTTATTTATCATAGACCCCACCATTGTATTATCAATGATTAACATGCAAAACCACATTTCCTAGCCTTAAAATAGCACGTACAAAGGTACTGATCCAAGGTCCATATGATCGTAAACTTCATCATTACATCTTATCATGTGATCGAGGGTTTTAATTAAACCCTCACTAATGATAACCTTCATCATGACACCCATCTCCCAATAGCTGAAGAGACGTCCAATTTTTTTACTGTTGTTTTTGCTGCTTCCACTATGCTTTGTAATATCTTTTTCAAAGATTTATTATAATATTTATTGTAGTGGAATGACAAATATGAAGAGTGGAAATAATGAAGCTTTTAGCCACATAACCTTTTTGATATGAAAAGTCTAGCGCAATTATGGCAGTTATGATTAAGATCAAGGGCCAGAAAGTGTTTATATCACTTTTGCTTAATGTTTAATTATTAATTATGATAACTCTTTTTTTTTTAATTTTTAATGAATATTCTCTACTGTACTTAGCCGATCACTTTTAATTGGAGATCCGTTTATAAAAATGGTTGTCTTTTAATTAATGTACTTTGTTACATAATCAATGCAAGAGAGACATTCGCTTAAGAATCGTGAGGTTCAGTCAGTAGTCCTGTCTCCTTAAATCAATCCAAAGCGTGCTCTTGAAAATCTCCCCAATCTCATTGCTTAGCACATGTTTATGCTTCTTTTTTGGCAGGTGACATTGTTCTAGTTATTATAATATAACACTTCCTCTTCACTTTAATATTCTTTAAGCCAAGAATCTTACAACTAATGATATTGTAATTGATGATAATCAATGACGTAGCTAGCTTCAATACCCAAGACAAAAAAATTACGAGACAGTAATCAGCTTTATTGAGTGTGAGTATTAGTTCATCGTACGTGTCTCTCTGTGAATATATGCATATTTTTAAAATATATATTTAAGGCTAGACAAAAGAAATTACGTTTAACATTATTTTGAAGTTTGATAACAATTCATAATTTCAAATTTATATTTTAAAATATGCAGTTGTAATATTTGTAAAAGAAAAACGTAAATTATTGACTATCCAAAACTGGTAAACGGGTAGATGACAAAAATTTGATTGTGAGATAGATATATTAGAAAGCTATGAGAGTTTTGTTATAATTAGATGGTTGCATATTTGGCATTGGCTTGCAAAGGTTGAAAAAGAGGTAGCAGAGTGGTGGGGGCAAGAATATATAACTATATGCTAAATATGGACATTCTGATGTGAAAGTAACCCCCAGATCTCTCATCGATCTTGGCTGCATTTGTCTATGGTTGATAATATCTTAACATGTAACCAATTTGCGTGTGGTGGAAATTAAAAGGAACTCATCAAAAACTCAATTTGGGTGTCTTGTCTTTCACAGGTGGGAGTTTGAATTGACTTCAATTAATTGTTGCATTATTAAGGCTTTGGAGTGGTGGACAGCTACCTTTCCTTGAGAGCTGACTTACTGCTATTAGCTAGCCTCCAGCAAAGAGAAAACAAACCAACGAAACGACTTGTCAATTTCATTTTTAGTCCAAGTTAGCGTACACACCCGATGGCATTCAATCATTGATCATCCTTAGGCAGAAAATGCTGACTTAATGTATCATGTATATGAACTCAATTTGAGATGTTAGATTTGACAAATCTTCTCTTATTCATTCCTTATCAATAAGTCATAAATTCATCTTCAAACAGAATTTTCGTTTGTTATGCGCACTAAACCTAATATATATATATATATAGAGAGAGAGAGAGAGAGAGAGAGAGGATGCATCTTGAGGTTGACAAAATTTGTGTTAAGCTAGAATTCTTCCTTGTTTTTTTTTCTTTTTTCTTTTTTTTAAAAAACTTTCACACCATTGGTGGTGGAACAAGTTATATGAGCAAGCTTCCAAATTAAACCCAAATAAAAATTCCGAGACTCTCTCTAAAATCAAAATGATGTCTAATTCAATCCCACTTGTATTAAGGAAAGACCTAGTCTAGTATCCGGAAAAAATCAACTCCCGCGCACAAATCGTTTGGATAAGACGTGAAGGCGAGAACTAGCGGAAGAAATTGTTATTTGGCTTAAGTGCTTAGGCAGAAACTTGCGGATAATGTTAATGCATGCATCCTTTTGCTGTTCAAATAATTTTCAGTGCACAAATCGTCAAATCTCATTAACCAATTGGCCCATTTGGTGAAAGTGTTCCTTTTAGGAAACAGTATATACACTTCTAGATGGCATTATTTGACTTGCTTAATAAAATAAAAATAAAATCTTACTGTTCATTTGTCCGTTGATGGGTTTGATCTTAAAAACAGCAAGCCCACTTATTCTTTGTTTGGATTCATCAAATTGGTTTTCCGAGATGGGCTCATTATTCTTGAGATCAAACCGGCCGAAAATGCATGTTCAATTGGGCAAAACCTTTACAGTAGTGATATCTGACCCTTCAGTTTATCTCCTTAGCCCTTATTTTTTAATTAATTCATTATAATTTCAAAATTACCCTTGCAGGAATAAAAATAAGTAGTTTTTAATTTTTTCTTTTTCTTTTCTTTGTCACATGCACCCATTCTCTATTGTTGCCACAGAACCTCGCACCGTCATGCCCAACACTGTGGAATGAAAATATTTGGATGGTGCAAAATCCATGAACTTAATGGATTCACTCCAAAGGTCATCTATTTGATTGAATGAATATAAACATTCAGCAAGCAATATCATAAAACCGGAAGTAATATAGAAATATTTGGAACTTTTAAAGTTGAATAAAAAGAAGCAAACCATGCATTCTTCTTCTGAAGGTTTCTCAGCTAAACATCTATCATTAATTCGTTAAATTTGTTTCAAAACCAGTGCCCCCACTACTTCCCATTGTAAGCCACATCTCGTCAAGGTTAATATTCTTTATAATTTGCCAAAGTGATGGAAGTGATGGCGACGGTGAGGATGGATGTGGTGGCAACAAAGAGAAGTGGGCGGTGGTGGTAAACCAGTAATGATGTTTTGGTGGCGGTGATGCTTGAGAGAGTATAAAGAAAAAAAATTTTAAAATTTATTTTTAATTTTAGGTAAATATCTATTATAATTTGATGTTTGTTAAGTTTAATTTTAATCTATGTATTAATAAATATTTGGATCAAAAATAAAATTCTCCACTTTAGCATTTCCTTATCCTTCCTTTTACTCATTTCAATTGACCTTCATTTAAACATTGTTCTATTATAATTTGTTTTCGATTAGGACAATATTTTAGATAATCTAGTAAATGTCTAGTTTATTAAACAACTGAAACCTCTAAGTAAATGTCTAAGACAATATCATATTAGATGGTTGTTCCGATTGCTAAGCTGTTAAGTGCTAAGTGATAACGTTCATGTCTAGGGGTTTTGATATTTTACTTTAATATTTATTTGATTTAGCTGTTAATTTTAATTTTTAAAATATTAAAAAGAAGTCAATAGTCCAACAAGTTTAGTGAACGGGTGAGGGATATTAACATTTTATACATGTACCTGACCCACCCAATCCACGAGCATCAAAAATTATATCAGCACCAATTTTTTTTTGAAATAAAATGAATCTCATACCCGCAGAGATATTTTCCTATCCCTATCATCTTCTAAATCAAAATGAAGAATAAATTGAAGTTTTTATACTTTTAGAGAATAACTGAAAAAAAAATCATTTTATCTGAGGTGTGAATGGAAGTTTCCCCTATCTAATTTAAATAATTAAAACACAGTACACAATTTATACGAAGTATTAATTACTTCAACTTTAAAAACACCTAAATTTGTACAGAATGCAGCTCATATTCTGTTATCCGAAACTGCCACGTAGCACTGATTGACCCCTGCTTTAGCCAGGCGTTTAGCCATTTCGTAAGAAATTGAAAGCTGATAGTGATGGGTGGCACATGTCGATTTGTTAGCTCAACTGTTGCTAATTAACGCCGTTTATATAATCCAATCTGGCTAATCCAATTGCCATCTAAAGTTGACAGGATTGAGCATACTTAATTATCCAACCGTTTTAATTAATTTTTTTTGCAGGTATGTAAAGGACGACATACATACATACATACATATACACACATATATATATAAAGGCCGATCAGCAACTCCCTAAAATTACTTTTATTTTTGCAGTAATTTAGACTATTAGATTTAAAACATATCAACGATCGACATAATTGTAAAATCCTCCATGAGTTTTGAGCTCTATGGAGACCCACCCCAAATGAAAAAAATTTTGAATAATTTTTAGAAATAAGGTGGGGAATAATTCTCAAATTCTTAATGAGGTGATGTTTGTTTTTGTACTCCTCACTCAACCCCAACCCCAACCCCAACCCCAATCCCCAATATATATGAGTATTTTTAAAAATTTTTGTTCAATAATTTTTGTTTTATCATTTATAATATTGGTTAGCAATTTTTTATTTTTTACCTAATATAAATAGGTTATAACTAAAAGAAAATCTCACATTATAATTTTTATTTGATCCTAAAATATTGTTATATTTTCTTTTCTCTCTCAAGGTGTTGCTCTCTTCAAACATTTTGTAGTTTTGGTATTATTTCAACCTTTTGGAGATTTTTTAAATAAATTAAATGCTACATAATATGGTAATGATTTACTGAAATCATTTATCTATATCAACTATAAACAAGTAAATGCAGAATGAGGTGGGAATGAGGAATCATTCCTCACATAGAAATTTCACATCCCCACCCCACTAAATTTAATAGAGAATGAGGTAGACAATTGAGTTAATTTTTTTTAAAAAGCTGGAGAATGGGGTAGACCTCCCCACCTCCACCCCATCCCATGACAATCTCTAATGAGATTTTAAAAATTAATAATATAAATGTATAGTAACAATAATAATTAATAGACTTTCTCGCTCTTCATTAGTTTCCTTGTAAAACATAATTTCTCTCTTCTAAGTTTTCTCAGCATTTTTGTTTTTATTTTTATCTTCGCATGGCTAAGCCTCTAAATTTACCCATTGAATGTATCATTTAAAAAAAAAATCCACAAACAGGAATGACTTGCTTAGTCATAGGATGCTATTGCAGACAAGAACATATCCATCGTCAAATCATTCACGAATAGATATTATTATTTCATTAAATTGATATTCTTACATCATGTTTATTGTAAGTGGTTGATTGCTTTCAGATTTGGTGATATTTTTTTTATTTTAAAAATAGAAAGAGTAAATATTTGTCAAAGAAAGAGTTTCCTAAATTGAATAAATCCCTTGCTGCTAACAAAATCTTATCTAAAGATTTATTACTTTCCACAAAATCTTGATGATTGATATGTCTTAAATTCAATTGTTATAAATTAATATAAAAATAAATGAAATTTTAAGGGTTGTTGGTCCGCTCTATATATATATATATATACACATACACATAATAGTTGTTATTTTATAAGAGTGCGCGCACTTTAATAAAAGTGAAGGGATGCCATTATACCTATTACACTAATACACTATATCGTATTATAGCATCCTCGCACTTTAAATACTATTAATTGCAAAGTGCAAACTTGTAGACGACTTTTCTTCCGAGGCAAGCAACCGTGCTATTTGAGGAAAAAGATAATTATCTTATCTTTTTTTTTTGTTTGACAGGGAGGAAAAAGATAATTTAATTAATAAAAGATTTGAGAATTGGAATCAAAAGTGATTTGGACCACACTTGAGGTACGTTTTATTGTTTTTTCAAGTATATTATATATATATATTGCTAGATTTTTTTTCAAATTGTAACTTTTAACCTCCGAAAAAATGTTTAGTTAGTTTTCAGTAACAATAGTGTAAAAAGATATTTTAAAGTTGTATTATGAAAAGAATTGAGTAAATTTGTGAAAAAAAAAAAAACTCCTCCATAAGCTCCACTTAATTACAAGCACACAGGTAGAAAAATTAAAAGAGCTTGTTGAAATGAATAAAACTAAGTTGGTGGAGAAGTCATATCAAAGAATTTTGAGCAGTGGTCAGCCATCCATATCAAAATGGACGTTGTTTTTTTAACCTATTTTAGCCAGGCCTAGCTCAAATTACATGATATTAATTTTGGGTATCCTTTCTTGACGACAAAGATCTCCCAAGGAAAAATTAACCATAAAATTTTCGTATAATTTATACTTTATTCAGTCAGACTCGGTCAAATTTCATAGCACACCACAGCCTGAATGCATGTAATGATTTGGTCTGTGGGTCCTCATGCAGTTTAAACTTTACTCAGTGTCAATGGCTTGGGTGCCTCATGGGCCATGCACCAAAAAGCTTGTTGAGTACAACACCATCTTTGAGCTCTAATTGTTGGAGCAAAAGGGGAGGAAGAAAGCGTGTTGCATGCCAATGCCATCATGAAAGTAGTCCAAACACAGGGTTGACACCATTGAGAGCGTACTTATCCAAACCTCATTTTCAAAATAATTTTTGATGATAAATATCGTCATTCTTCAATGCGAAGTGGGAAACTGAGCCAATTGATACCAAGCATCTGCACATTTAAAAAAGATCGAGATAAAAAGGTGATCACAATTATTTCTTTAATGCATAATGTTTTTAAAGTGAAACACAAAGCTATTACGTTTAAACTTAGTGGGATTCTCATTCTCATTCGCATTCCACCACCAACTCAACAAAACAATGTTTCGTATACTTAGTTGTTGCTCATATTCACATATTCTTTAGCCATTGGTGATTGCCCTTTCACTCTCTCAAATGCTTTGTGGGTCCCTTACACTAACCCCATCAAAAGCCATTACTCCATTTGACATGATCAGACTAATCAAAACTGCTTTCTTCGACTTGAGTGGTGCCATTGCCACCACCTTTTCTTCTTTATTATTGCTGCTGGGGTTGCATTTGCATCATTCATGGCTAAATCAGGTATTTCTGATTCATCATTTTTGTTTGTTTTTGCATTGTCTGCAGTTGCTATTATTTCAAGTTGAAAAATCAATCAGTCTTGGCTTGCTTTTCTCAGTACTATTTGATTAAATTCACATAAACATGAAGGAAAAGTGGATGCTTTGTGCAATGAAAAAGGTGGGATGATATGCTTTCAATTTGAAGATTGTGTATGTTGATAATGTTGAATGCTGTACTGGACTAAGAATTTTTATTTCAATCTACTGATTAGTTTTATGTCTAAGTCTTTTGGGTTTCAATTTCATTTACCATGCATAAGGTTACAATCTCTTAAAAATGCCTTTACGACCTCGTTTTAAATGAATAGAGATGTTAAATTCTTCATCTTGCACATTTGTATCTGAAATTCTTTTTTTTTCTTTAACTAGGTATTACTTTTCTTGTTCTAGTTTGAATTCTTCAAAAGGTGGCAAGAGGTCAGTAGCTGAATCTTCCATTGGAAACTAGAGGCAGAAACATGTTTGGAGCTTTACACAAATGTTGCCCTCCAAGTCTAATGATAAATGATGTTAAATTCTTCATCTTGCACATTTGTATCTGAAATTCTTTTTTTTTTCTTTAACTAGGTATTACTTTTCTTGTTCTATTTTGAATTCTTCAAAAGGTGGCAAGAGGTCAGCAGCTGAATCTTCCATTGGAAACTAGAGGCAGAAACATGTTTGGAGCTTTACACAAATGTTGCCCTCCAAGTCTAATGATAACATGGCTTATACTCGTCATCTTTCTAAATTTCGGTCATTCATCCAGGGAGCCTGATGTTGAAGGTAGAATAAATTAAAATTTATGTTCTAACCTTTTGCAAAAACGGGGTTCTTTAAGTGTAATTAATTGGAATGTCGTTGCATGCATGCTGTATTTTGAGAAATATAATTAGTTCTAATTTATTAGACTTGCTATGGCTGGCTCTATTTCGGAGCCTCTGGATTTTGTTTCTGTACCTTCTCTGCAAATAATTATTCTAACTCTTGTCTGGCTAGGCCCTAGCTTCTGCTTTGCTGATATCTAATGTATTTGCGCTTTCTTCACATATGCCTTTTTGAATTATTACGTTTCCTATAATTTAGCATTGGAGCACAGGTTGGTGAGCGATCAAGAGTGATTTTGTTGATGCCTTAAAGAATGGATTGGTTATGTTATTGAATTCTAATTTTTGTACAGGAATAGAATCTGCACTAATCAGAGGAATTTGGCTAGTACCAATGCTTTTGAGTTCAAACTAAGTACTTTTGAAAATCTTAAATAAATTTCTGAGACCAAGTATTGTTTATTTACCAAGAGATAATGAAAGCCTCTGCATAGAAGGTCAGATTGATATTTGTGTGAAAGATTGTATGGATTATTGTTTCCTTTTGGGAGTGATTTCTAGCCGTCTTAAAGGTTACTCTGAATGACTAACAACTTGGTTTTACACTTTGATAATGATCAGGTGAAGCTTTGATTGAGGTTTTAAAGGCTCTCAATGATACCCACGGTCAATTCACAGATTGGAATGACCATTTCGTGAGCCCCTGCTTTAGTTGGTCTCATGTCACTTGCAGAAATGGAAATGTCATATCCCTGTAAGTCAATCATTGGCCGTTAAAGATATGAATTCTGGAACGTTTATTTTTGGTACATTTTTACATCTAAGGGATATTTCTTTATAAACTTGGCAGGAACTTTCGTTTTAAATTTGAGGGCAAGCTTTTTACGAATTTCAAAATAGAAGATTAAAGATCTCAATTCCAATATTTCTTGTTATTACTTTAATGGTCAAATTTGTTAATCTTTGCATTATGTTGAGTTTGTGATTGCATTAATTTGCAGGACCCTCGGTTCAAATGGATTTTCAGGAAAAATTTCACCATCAATTACAAAATTGAAGTTTTTGGCTAGCTTGTAAGCATACCTATTGATTCTCAATAACTTCAATACCTGAATTTTACCCATTGTGATGAACTGTTCTCTTAGCAGGGAATTACAGGAGAATGATTTATCAGGTACGTTACCAGATTTTCTAGGCAGCATGACTCTTCTCCAGAGTCTGAATCTTGCAAATAATAAATTCAGTGGCTCCATACCTGCTACTTGGAGTCAACTATCCAATTTAAAGCATTTGTAAGGATGGTTTCCCAGTTTCTTCAACATTCAATTTTTTTGTTTCTTGTAAATCTAATCTGTATCAAGAAGCGTGACATTGCTTTTGACGTATCGAAGGTGAACTATGTGAAACCTGTATCTAAGGGTTCTATTGGTTGTCTTTAATTATAAAGTTTAATCATCTGTGCCATCTGTGAACTATAATACTATCGAGCTCTAATTATTGCTAATGCATTCTTTATTTGACAGGGATCTTTCATCCAACAACTTAACTGGGAGAATTCCAATGCAACTCTTTTCAATTGCGAAATTCAAGTAAACTCCAATAGATTCTCTATGAAATATTGCATGATATTGTTTTTGCATATGAAGTGTTGTATGATATTGTTTTGTATATTTTTTTGTTTCTAGTAAACACATAACCTTCAGTTTCACAATGGATTTTTGATCATATAGGGAAAAAAAATTAGTGAAATCAATGGAAAGAAATTAGTTAATTTCTTATTGATTTGTGTTGGTGATGAGTTTCAAACAAAAAATTATATATGCTGTTTCTAGTCGCTATATACTATATCTGGGATCTGAAATTATCCCAATGTTTGTTTATAACCTTTCCTCTGTATCTTTCAATATTTTAGTCACAAAAGGATCCTTATATATGCATATTTTCATTACAATGGGTGTGATATTTGTCATTAATCTAGCCTACAAACGTGAGTGTTATGCATACTAGAGTATAAAATGTAGGAAACTAGTTTTAAGATTCTGTTGCAGAAATACAGAGTTCATTGTTCACATATGAATGCATGCCCAAAATGAGATTTCATAAGTAGGGAAAACTGAAAAAACAAACTAAAAAGAGAGGAACTTATGAATCACCGAATATAATTGCTGCAAAGTGAGGTAGTGATGCAGGAAAAGAATTTACTCTATTCATAACATTTGTAGCCAGCAAGCGAAAGTTATACATACTGAACAAGTTGTCACTTGAATATGTTCTTCTATCCTAATTCCAATTTTTAAATCAATTAGAATGCTGAACCAAGTCCCATATGTCTATCTGCAATGCAATTTACCTTTTATTAATGTTTACGTCTATCTGCTCATGTTAGTTACTTTAATATTATGTTTAGATAACTTCTATTGTAACACCTGTCTTTATTTGCCACTCAAGAGCTTGTCATTTGTGTTATATTGTCAGCTTTACTGGAACACATCTCATTTGTGGCTCAAGCTTGGAGCAGCCTTGCATGTCGAGGCCCTCTCCTCCAGGTTTGTTTTATAACTTATCTCACTGATTTTGGATTTTTCACCGACTAAACTCAAATATTAATGTTGGGTTATTTCTTGTAAGCTTAACCTATTGGGATCAGTAGCATTCAAATATGCTATGGGGGTTTATTTTGATAAGAAATTCTTTTTTTAAATCTCAAAATCATATTCTATCAGTTAAATAACAACACAAAGCAAGAAAGTCCATGCTTGGATTTACACAACAAGCCTGGTAGTTACTTCCAATCTCCCATGGCAGTTATTTAATTGGACTTGAATACTATTATTATGCAGTTTCCTATGGACTTGACTTTTAGCTTATTGTTAGTTCGATACCAATTATGTCCCAAACCTTGAGGGAAACTAAAGCTAGATGCTCTTGGCAGTTTCAACCAGCAGAACAAAACTCAGAATTGTTGTAGCTTCCGCAAGTTGTGGTGCTTTTGTACTACTGTCACTTGGGGCTCTCTTTGCATGCCGTTATCAGAAATTGCGAAAACTCAAACACGATGAGTTTTTTGATGTTGCAGGTAATTTCATTTTCTCTTTGGCTTCTGGATCCAACTTGTCAAAAATTTGTATATATTCACATCAGTTTTTATGCAGTTATATTTTAATTAACATGCACCAATAACCTAACAATCTGCTTCTAGTTAGCATATGTAACATGCTCTGCTTCTGATGAAGATTAGACAATGGTCCCTGACAACCTTACATATAGTCAAAATTTATTCTTTTTCTTCTATGACTTGGCCTATTTCTTTATTCAAGAGTCAAAATTTTATATACTTTCATCAGCTCGTGAGCTTTATCAATTCTGAGTTCCAGAGAATGTCTTATAAAAACAAATAATAATTTCTCAAAGCAGTTTTTGGTGCCATGTTTCTTTTACATCTGGCTTGGAGTCGTGATTACACTTCATCTTTCTTTCTTTCTTTCTTGCACGATTGCTTCAATCCCTGAGACACTGTGATAAGTTTAGTTCTGTGTTTCCATTTTGGTGGATTATTAAGCAGGTGCACTGATTTTTGGGATAGCAAATCCTGGATAGTTATCTGAAAGTAATATATATAATTTTTCTCTGATTTCAGGGGAAGATGACAGCAAAGTCTCCTTAACACAGCTTAGAAGATTCTCTTGGCGTGAACTCCAAGTTGCAACTGACAATTTCAGTGAAAGCAACATAATTGGACAAGGAGGTTTTGGAAAAGTTTACAAAGGTGTCCTCTCAGACAACACAAAGGTTGCCGTGAAACGCCTCCGAGATTATTATAGTCCTGGTGGAGAGGCTGCTTTCCAGAGAGAAGTTCATCTTATAAGTGTTGCTATTCATAAGAATCTACTACAGTTGATTGGGTATTGTACAACCTCGTCTGAGAGAATCCTTGTTTATCCCTTCATGCAAAATCTTAGTGTTGCATACCGGCTGAGAGGTATTGAATCATGCTTTACTTTTGGTTATTCTGTTAGACCATGCAGTTCAGGTTGTAAACTAGACTAGCTTGGCGTGTCTGATGTCTTTCTCATGCTTTAAATAACCTCAATTACATTCAGCTGAAGCGAATAAAGATATCACTGTCAATTTTTTATTCTAGTAACAAATGCTGGAAATTTTGTTCTGTGAAGATTAAACCGAATCACATGATTGGATTATTTCAGACATTTGGACTGTGCTTATGTCTGCATATAATGTCCCATAAGATTTACACCAAAATAATCTCTCTTAGCTCGCTACACTGCTTTTCTCTTTGATTGTTTCTGTTAAGGTAAATGCTGAATACATTACTGTGGTGAACAGTGGTATAGTTATTGATCATTTTGACGCGATTGATTGTCAGTACGTACTCAAATTCATTTTTCCATTTGAAATTTGTTGTAGATTTAAAACCTGGAGAGAAGGGCTTGGACTGGCCGACAAGGAAGCGTGTGGCGTTTGGTACAGCATATGGTTTGGAGTACCTACACGAGCACTGCAATCCCAAGATTATACATCGTGATTTAAAGGCTGCAAATATCCTTTTAGATGACAACTTTGAAGCTGTTCTTTGTGATTTCGGACTAGCAAAATTAGTTGATGCAAAATTGACTCATGTTACCACTCAAATCCGTGGTACCATGGGCCACATTGCTCCAGAATATTTATCAACTGGGAAATCTTCAGAGAAGACAGATGTGTTTGGATATGGTATAACACTTCTAGAACTAGTAACTGGTCAACGTGCTATAGATTTTTCCCGCCTTGAAGAGGAAGAGGATGTTCTTCTGCTTGATCATGTAAGCTTATCCACTTTTCCCACTTGAAAACAATGTTTTAATATACGTATATTTGGTCTGATTTTGTCTGTGAGTGTGACTGCTGCTCATCTGATATGCGTTGGGGGTCATGTTGCATTGTCAACAGATTAGATAAGAGGATGTTCTTCTGCTTGATCATGTAAGCTTATCCACTTTTCCCACTCGAAAACAACGTTTTTATTATACGTATATCTGGTCTGATTTTGTCTGTGAGTGTGACTGCTGCTCATCTGATATGCGTTGGGGGTCATGTTGCATTGTCAACAGATTAGGAAGTTACTGAGGGAAGATAGACTCAATGACATTGTGGATAGAAACTTGGATACTTATGATTCGAAAGAAGTTGAGACAATGGTTCAGGTTGCATTGCTGTGCACTCAAAGCACACCGGAAGACCGTCCAACGATGGCACAGGTGGTTAAAATGCTGCAAGGAGTGGATTTAGCTGAGAGATGGGCAGAGTGGGAGGAGCTTGAAGAAGTAAGGCAACAAGAAGTTTCACTTGTGCCTCACCAATTTGCTTGGAGAGAAGATTCAAGCATTGACCAAGAAGCCATACAATTGTCCAATGCAAGATGAGAGCGTTAATTCGAATTTCCATGTTAATCAACTTGGAAATGACCGTGGCAGACTGAAGCATACATTATTATAGTCGCACGTACATATGTTGTATAAGAATGGAAAACAAGAGAAATTCTATGGTTTGGTTACGGCAATACTACTTGGAATATATGATCCATATAACAAGAGAAACGTGTGTATAAATTGAGATGATATACATATATATATATATTAAATGGGTTCGGAGTTCCATTTTTCAAAGTCTGTTGTTAAGAAAAGGTAACTGCTATACCCTAATTTAAGTTATCCGGTCGTTTTCGGCTTCATAACATTGCAACAAACCTAGAAAGCAATTGGGGTGCGTAGCAAAACCTTTTTCTTTTAAGCAATCTTTAAGAAAACCAAACTCTCTCTACCTTAGAGAGGTACATTATCATGGGACCCCTTAAAAAGCCAAAAATTTTGTTAAGTGTGAGGATTGTTCAATTTTATGTTATTAGTCCAGCAATTAATTATTTTCAGTCAATATGAAATTCTTTTTTTACCACTCTCGTCGTCATGTGTAAATCAGTCATTTAGGCAAGTTTCTGTCACATGAAAAGGTACAGTAGGCTCAGGCATTGGTCAGTTTGATTCTCATACCATATAAAAGGCCATAGACTTAACTCATACTCTGAGTTAGTATTTTGAGTATGAGTTCGCCCTATAAATTTCTATAAATATTAACTAGTAAAAAGTTAAAAATTTTAATGTGAAAGTGAATATTTATATTAGTAAACCCTAAACATCTAAAACAACCCAAACACAAAAAATGGCGCATATAATGTAGTTAATCTAACAAAATCCGAAAAAAGAGAAATAATGAAAAAAGTTACAAATTGTCAATGGATCACACCTAACTATAATAGAAACACCAAACCAACTTTATTCGACCGAAATTAAACGTCATTGATTAGTAAACTAGCCAGTTAGCCCACCAACCTCTATCTCTCACTCTCACATAATTCAAGTACGCCAAAGGCACCATTATCGGCCTTGCCTTTACGGACACTCAACCTGTCTATATACCTTATGTGATGTTTGCAATATTGTTCTCAAGTACAATCATGACCACATTAATAGTCATGTAACACCAAAGCTAGTGAAATTAAACTCTTTATAAGTTCACAAAATTTTGATGCTGAATTTAGATATCATTTTTCTCAACAACCACGCAAGATCCGGCCAATTTTTAAGTGGGCAGGATCTTCTGCCCTTCATATTCTCCCTCCCTACGTTTTGGACTGAGCGTTACATTCTTCAACTGACCAATTCCTCTTCGCATTCCCTATATATTCTTTTAAGTTTCATATATATATATATATATCTCTACAACACCACACATCCCACATAAAGATGGCTTCCGCATTTTCTTCATCTTCAGCAATAACATTTCTATTAGCATTAGCAACACTTGCATTATGTGTTTCTCCAGCGTTCTCCGCGTCAGCGGGGTTCAAGCTGAAGCTCAAATCAGTTGATTTTGGAAAAAATTTGTCCACTTTTGAACGTGTCTTACACGGAATGAAGCGCGGGCAACACAGACTGCAAAGGTTTAATGCTATGAGTTTGGCGGCTTCAGATACGGCTTCAGACCTCAAATCGCCTGTGCATGCTGGTACCGGTGAATATCTAATGGATTTATCAATCGGTTCACCCGCGGTGAGTTTCTCTGCTATCTTGGATACCGGCAGCGATTTGATTTGGACTCAGTGCAAGCCTTGCCAAGTGTGCTTCGATCAGGCTACGCCAATTTTTGATCCCAAGGAATCTTCTTCTTACTCTAAGATACCTTGCTCCAGTGCTCTATGTAAAGCTCTGCCTCAACAAGAATGCAATGCTAACAATGCCTGTGAGTACATTTACTCGTACGGTGATACTTCTTCCTCGCAAGGGGTCTTGGCGACCGAGACCTTCACGTTTGGTGATGTTTCGGTTCCGAATATCGGGTTCGGTTGTGGCTCAGACAACGAGGGAGATGGGTTCTCACAAGGTGCGGGCCTAGTGGGACTTGGGCGGGGACCATTGTCTCTCGTTTCACAACTCAAGGAACCAAAATTCTCGTACTGCTTAACTTCTATTGATGCTGCAAAAACAAGCACGCTTTTGATGGGGTCACTAGCAAGTGCAAACAGCAGCTCATCAGACCAAATCCTTACGACACCTTTAATCAGAAGCCCATTACAGGCTTCATTCTATTATCTTCCTCTTGAAGGTATCTCAGTGGGCGGCACCCGTTTGCCCATCGACGCATCAAACTTTGCACTGCAAGAGGATGGCAGCGGTGGTCTAATTATAGACTCGGGCACAACTTTAACATATCTAATAGACTCTGCTTTTGATCTTGTTAAAAAGGAGTTCATTTCTCAAACAAAACTCTCGGTGACCGATGCGGCCGATCAAACGGGGCTTGACGTTTGTTTCAAGTTGCCGTCGGGTTCAACAGATGTAGAGGTGCCCAAGTTGGTGTTCCATTTCAAAGGGGCAGACGTGGATTTGCCACCTGAAAATTATATGATTGCTGATTCAAGTATGGGATTGGCTTGTTTGGCCATGGGGAGTTCAAGTGGCATGTCTATATTTGGGAATGTACAGCAGCAAAACATGTTGGTGCTTTATGATCTTGCGAAAGAAACCTTGTCTTTCCTTCCAACACAATGTGATAAATTGTGAGTTTTAATTAATTATTACCATTCTGTATTGCTGTGTGTGCATGATTATGTGGAGAATATATACAGTAGTGTGGATTCTTCCAAAAAAAAAAAAAAAGAGAGAGAGAGAGAGAATGAAAGTTGTTTCAATAAATCTAACGTTTTAGAGTTTCACAGTTCAGAGTGTGTAATCTTTGTTAATACTTAGTAGGTAAGAGATTATACTAAAACATCTTAATCATTGGATTAACGCATGCCATTAATGATAACGGCTGTGAAGCGAGAAAAAGATATGGTGATAAAAAATGGATTAATGATTACCTATCATGAAGCATTAATGATGGTTTCTTAGCTTTGAAAAATGTCTTGAGGATTCTTCCATTGTCAGGAATGATCAAATGTCCGCTCAGCTTCTCAGCGACTTGATTGGAAACAGGTTGCACTTTACTTATTTATTTTTGGTTTTAGACAAATAGGAATGGAACGTGTCAATAAAAAGCTACTTTTTTTTTAATTATTATTATTTAGGCCTGGTTTGGCCAAACGGACAAGATATTATATCAGCTTAATTAGATGACTTGACACCCATTAATCAAAATACTCCTTCTAAATATATATCGTTTATGTCTTGAAAAAAAAAACAAAAAGAAGTGTGAATGAGGAAATGCAATTAATAAATGAAGGCTTTCTTTTCAGTATATTTTATATGTTCAAATGCTACCTATCTTCAACTACACTCTTCCACAAATCTTTTTGAAGTCGCGGTATATGAGTTGCTATCGATCGTATGAGTTGTGAGGGATTCAAAATAATACGGATCGTATGAGTAGTTTTGGATTTATTTTAACAAAGTAAGAGATGCATTAAAAGATTAAAATAATATACATTCTAATATAGTATATTTTTTTACATAATGTATTAAATTGTTTGTTATTTTATTTTTTAATTTATCCTCTTACTATATTAAAATAAGTGATTTTTTAATTGTAAATTCACTCTCAGATCCCAATTCCTAAGTCATGGATTGTATGAGTAGTGTTGGATCCTAAATTATTTGGCCGTCATACCACTTAATTCATTAATTATAAAACTTAAAAAAAAAACGAATGGCTTGGATCAAAATCTTGAAATATTACATGTAAATTCTAGCATTGTTAAGATTATAGCTAAAAAAAGGAAAATGAAAGGAAGACAAAAAAAAAAGAAAAAAAAAAGAAGGATACTCGAACTCTTTAATTTGTCTCAATAATTTCCACTTCTCAATTATCTCTGTTTATTTCAAAAGCATTCTTTTATTCTTGTTTTTTTCCTTAACTCAATAGCTCATGCTCTTTCTCATCTTCTCACGTAGTTATGCCTATGAATTCTTCTAAAAATTTGTTCTGCTAATCCTCAGACATTTGCAACTATAGCCCACTTGGACGCTGAAGCTGTTTTCTTGTATTGGAATCGTTCATGTCCATACGATATTTAAAAGCATTGACTCATTCAGAAAAATAAATGAAATCAATATAAATTAAAAAAAAAAGGGGAAGAAGAAGAAACCCCCCAAAATATATTAAAAATCTTGGAGGAGGATTGCTGAGTCGCTGATTGTTGGTGTTGGTGTTATGTTTTAGTTGGAAAGAGAGAAAATGAAGGAAAGTATGCCAATCTTTAATTTTTTTTAAAAATGTCTATTGTTGTGAACCAAAGTATGTCAATCTTTAATATAAAAATGTATTGTTGTGAAGTTGTGATGGGTGTTTGGCAACAAAGAAAATTAAGGAAAGTGAGGGAGAATCTTGTAAAATTTAGAAACTTAAGTTGTTCTAATAGGCATGTTAGACATTTCAAGTTAAAATAGAAAATCTTTCAAAAAAAAAGTTAAAATAGAAAAAGTGGGGGTTGAAAAGATGGGTTGAATATCTCTTGGAAGGAAAAGTATAACTCAAAACTGATCAATGTCCTCTAAATGAAACTGGTCCGCATATTTTATTTTATATTTTTAATATCACAAATCATCAATTTAATCTAAATAAACTTGTACCTTTTCTATATCCTCAAATATGATCTTTATTGTAACTTTTACTTAAAAGTTACGTTTATTGAGAAAAATATAACAAGATTAAATTTAAGTTTTGAGATATATAGAAAAAGGTCATCAATTTATTTAACAAAGATCATTTATATGGAAAGTGCGCGAAATTTTTTTTTTAATTACATGAGACTATTGCTCAACATTACAACTCATATATATGAGACTACAACTGATATATACAATTTATCTTAATAATATTGTCCAAATTTTACCCTCTCTAATATTTTCTAATATTCGAGGGACGTCAATTCCAATCACATTTTGAAAGGGAGAAGACTACATTTACTCAAATTTAAGAAAAGAAATTAAATCTCCCACAATATTTTTATAAAAACTCAAACCACTACACTCACACACTTTTAAGAGAGTGACTCTAGGCACTTGGCTAAAGACCTAGTGGTTCACGAGAATAAATTTAAGGAAGTTTGTTTTGGAAAATTCTCATACCATACGGGCCTAGTAAACCCACAACACAACGCTCCATTTGCCGGGCTTACAAAACAATGCCGTCAGAGACAAGTTGATGAACCAAACCTAAGCGATCGAAGAGAAAATCCTAGGCAAAGCAACACATCAACTCCCTCCCCAGCAAATCAAATTCAGACACGCGAGCAGCTTCTTTTTTTTTTTAAATTAATTAATTAAATAAATATCTGCCGTCGGTCGATTTGGTCGGCCACTGCCTCACTGCTTGTGGCTCCAATGGCTGTGGGTTGTGCGCACCAAAATTAACCATGAAAGATTCTCGCAAAAGGATGTAGATAGCAGATACAATTCAAAGAAGGCATAAATCGAAATGATGAAAGATACAATGCACGTCGTCAGCCATATTCGTCACGTTGTTGACTTGTTGGCACTTGGCAGTGCCTCCTCTTTCTTTACCGAAAGTGTAGTGCCTAAACCAAAGATGAAAGATTCACAATCATCTCGGCCCGCATTGTATCTGTTTTGATTTAAAGAAGACCAACGGATTGTGTGCTGTCTTTGTACCGCTCGAATTAGTCAAAATTTAGGGTGCGCTCTGGACGTTACCCATTTTAGATGGTGGATTGTGGGTCTACCTCTTACCCTCTACACATAGATATATTATTCATATATGGTTATGATTCAATCGTTGAGACCTAACCATTTAGGCACGTTTGTAAACACCTTGTTTTACTTAATTAATAAATGTATCTGAATTCTCTCTTGATCTGATCATGTTCTAAACAAATAATTCAATTGTTGATTGGTTGTTAATAAATAATAAATAAATAAAATGAATTAAATCTTACTCATACACTACCACTAAAAGACACATGGTACAAAATCTTTAAAAACTCAGTAGAGCTCAAATCAAGAGATGATCCTATTCCTTAATAAATTTGTTATTATTAATTTTCTAATTATCAAAATCAATACACTTGTCTAATCTCCATCTATATTTGACTCGATACCATCTTGAAATTTGAAAGGACACAACTTCGGTCTTATTTGAGATTGACGTGTTATAACTTTTAAACTACAGCTGTTGTGAAAAAAAAAACTGTAATTATAAAATGAAAGTTAATAATATTTAGTAGATATAAAATTTAAATAATAATTTTGACAAAATTATTAAAGATATAATATATATTTTCATTGTACAAATGAAAAATCATATTAACATAACTTCTAAATTATAGCTATTTTACCAAACACTTTTGTACTGTAACTTTTAAGTTACAGCTAACTGTCCAATCTTAAGATCAAATGCACCCTTCAAGCCTTGTCATCAATAAAAAAATCAATGTTAAAATTTTAATTCTCCTCCTATTAATAGATAGGAGTAGTTAGGAATAGTCCCAAAAAAAAAAAAAAAACTCTCTCTATACCCAAATTGTGACACACTAAAAGTCATAGGAATGCTAATTTGTTCAAATAATAATGATTAGATTAATAGAGTGAGGCTATACTTATTTTTTTAAGCGATGCAAACGTGTCATCAATTAATAGATTGTGTTGTAAGATCATGAGAATACTTGCGTTAACAAAAGCTTGAACTGTATTACTTTTAGAGGACACCCTACACCCAAATAATTAGTCAATATATATATATATATATGTAGGAACGTCCATACGCTATGTATCCATTTAGTATACTGGCGTGGGCAAGTAATAGAGTGCGGGATCACCGGCCAAGGAGGGCATTATATACATGTAGTCATATAACCACTCGACTCATCAGTACACACGTATGGTCCCAACTCTTCAATATTCTACATCTTCAATACAACCACTTAAATCCCACTTCTGCTTTCGATCATTCTGCAACGAACTCATTTTGTCTTCACTTTACGATGACCATAGAATTTGTGCTTTTGTACGTCCTCTCAAAGAATATCGATATCCTTGAGGCTTTACAAAGCTTCGATGGGATCTTTAGAAAACGACTCAAAAGACCACACTCCCCACTTTCAAAAAGTGGCACGATTTGAACTTATCCTGCCAACCTTCTAGAAAGAGTAGTGATAAACTTCAAGATCATTCTTTTAATTTTGTCCCTTTTAACTTTTTGGTTTCAGGTAAGGACCAATCACTTGTACGCTTCAATTGTATTTTTGGACCTTTATTATAAGGCAAATGACAATACCTTAAATTAATTTTACCTTCTTTGTGTGCAAGTGGCGAACTGGCAGTGTCAAAACTCAACAGATCCCTTCAATTATTTGTGCAGCATATGTATGTACCTGCTGTAGTGAAGGACAGCCGTAGTACCGACGATGACAAAGATTACACTACGCCTTAATTTAATTTAATCTAATTTGCTATTTGCAAATGTTAATGTAATTAATGTTTATGGAACGACTCTTACGCAAATTCAAAGGACGCTGCCGTCCGTCCAACCAATACACCACTCCACATGCCCACTTTCCACTTCTATTATTTTATTTTGGCATATAAATAAGTCTGTATCTATAATACGTCATCCCACGCAATCACAATACTCTTTTTAGAAGGTAGTTTACAATTAAGGAGTAATATGATTGATTTTTTTTTAAATTTATTTATTAAATCCGTCGTACTAAATAATTATAGTCATTTCATAAAATGTTGTTTCACCTTTTGAAAATTTATACCGGCAATGGGACGGAATAGAACAAAATTTATCAATTTTTGTCCCATATATACAAGTGGGATTAAAAAAATTTTTATATTTATCTCTTTATTTTTTGGGATAAAAATTTATCCTAATCTTATCGCATTAAATATCTCATCTCATCTCATTATCTTGAATAATTCTGTAAGTAAATAAATAAATTTAACTTTTTTTAAAGGATCGTCATAATTTAATATAACAAATATTTTAAATAAATACAAAGTAGAATAATCAAACAATAATTTTATTTTGACTATGGGTGCGTTTGAAATTAAGATTGGACAGATATAACTTAAAAGTTGCAGCATTAAAGCGCTTGGTAAAAACTAGTTATTGTAATTTAAAAGTTATGTTAATATAATTTTTCATTTGTATGATAAAAAATCTATTATATTTTTAATAATTTTGAATTTTATCAAATTTATTATTTAAAATTTATATTTACTACATATTATTAACTTTTGTTTTATAGTTACAACATTTTTTTCACAACAACTATAGTTTTAAACTATAGCACCTCAATCCCAAACATATTTGAATACAATTTTATACTAACATTTTTTAGTTACCTGTTTGCTTCCATTGCACATTAAAATTAATATTTAGGCTTCAAAAACTATAAATTTTGAAAGTAACCAACTTATATTTTGAACATAAAAAGATAAAAAGATAGAATCGATTTTAATTTTGGTTTTTGACTGACACTTCACTTTCTAATCATATATTACTTTTATTATTTAATTTTAACTTTTGGGATTCAACTTTAAATGTTACTTAAGTCAAGATTATAAAATAATTAAAAATTTAGAATAATTTTAAAATTATATTATTAATGAGATATACACTACATGACAATATTTTATAATTAGTCCTCCTCCCGTCTCACAAAAAAAGACATGAGGTATTTTTTGTCCTTATCCCATCCTACTTGGGATGTAAAAATGTCTCAATCCCATCCCAAATGGAATAAGATTTCATAGGATCTCATTTCAACAGGAAAAACTACCATCCATATTGTAAAATAAGTTTATTTATTATCATTTTCTTAAAAAAAATTTATAAGTGTGAGATCTCACATGTATTAGTGGAATTTCTTAGCTACAATGAATAGTCCTTTAAAATTATTTTATAATTGTATAGATTTAGACTCTTAAATTTTTAAGTTGTATGTCTCAAGCTAATAGTTTTAGCTCAAGAACTATTTTGCAATGTGAGAAATTCTTCTCAGCGTTTTTAATTGATAAATATAAATTTAGTGGACGCCAGTAATTTGTTTCATCTATGAAGTTCTGTCAAATTTACAAGTGTGACAAAACATTTGTAACAAGCGATAACAAAGAAATTTGTGATCGTACGTATTGACCTTTAGCACAAACCAAGAGCGAATATTGTTGGTTCTTTTATTTTATCCCTCGTAACCTTGTAAGGACGGCACAAAAAGAGCCTAGATATGAATATGATACGGATTCCGTATACAGTACGAACTGTGTCAACGTAACTATTAACTTTTTTTTTTTAAGTGTGTTATACACATATATTACTGACATTACATCAGACATTACAATTGATATTTACAATCATATTATATAACTGGGACTACCACCATACATTGACACACTGAAGTATATGCCCAGATATTTTAAATCCTCTCTAATATTCGAGGGGTGCCTATCCACTCACATTTCATGAGAGAGAGACTGTCCCCACTCTATTAAATGATAATTGAGGAATGTGCCAAAATTACTTACCTATTAACTTTAAACTAAGAGATGTGCCAAAATTACTTACTCAATTTATTAAAAGCAAACGAAGTACCAAAATTGTCACGCTCTCTTCTCCACATATAAATAATTAACACCCCACGCTCTTTTCTACTCACAGAAATAAATTCCAAGGTCTCTCTAGTTTCTTTCTTCGCTTCTCGGTTTTAAATAATAACGCGATGCAGGAAGACAAGAAGACGATGAAGGTAAAGAAAGGGTGGCTTGCAGTTCAGGTGGGCTTAGAAGAGGAAGACGGCGGGTCCCGAAAGTTTGTGATTCCGATATCTCATCTTTATCATCCCCTGTTTGGGCAACTGTTGGAGAAAGCTCGAGAGGTCTACGGTTACAATACGGATGGTCCTTTGAGGTTACCTTGCAGTGTTGACGATTTTCTTCATCTTCAGTGGCGGATTGAAAGAGAATCCAATAGTCACCGCCATCACCACCATCACCACCATCATCTTCCTATCATCTTGTCGTTTCACTCTTGTTAATTTGTCATGTACTGAATTATATGCTTGAACTTATTATAAGGAAAGTGAAAAACTAGTTAAATGTAAGCAAACCAATACCATTTGTCATCAATCTATTTTTTTGTGTATGATGAATGACAATATATGGAACCTAATTTTCCCGACAGCGTGCAAAAATAGCTTCTTTCTTTCTTCTTCTTTTTTTCCCCCTGAACGCAGCGGGATGTTAAATTTGCTGCTCTTTGAACTGGCCGGATTTAGACCCTCAAATCTCTTATATTACTGTTAAAAAATTTTACCATCTAAACTAAAAGTGTAGTTAAGCGCTTGGTGATCAATTGCTCCTCGAGAAGACCGACTTGCAAGGGTTATAATTACTTTGTAATTTAATTAAATTTCTCCATTTTCCCCAAAGCCCAATTAAGTGGTATGAATTTGTTGTGTTCGTTTTAACATGTTTGGCATTGCTTCTATCATCTGGCAAGAATTAACTTAAGTGCTGCTTGCTGCTAGCTGCAGCTGCAATAATTGAAAAAGTGTTTCTGGAGATGAGTGTGTGTGCGCCAGTCAGCACACACAATAAGAAAAATAAAATCTTAAAGTGTGGTTTTTTTTTCATTTTTGAGAAAGATATCAAATGACCTAATGCCCTAATTATTACTTTCCTTCACCATAGCTTTCATTAACTCATTTACACTAATTTTTCAGTCAATTTCTGTGTTTTTGTTGTTCTTTCCTTAAAAACCCCAGAACCCCCCCTCCCCCCCCCCCCCCCCCCCCCCCCCCCCCCCCCCCCCCCCCCCCCCCCCCCCCCCCCCCCCCCCCCCCCCCCCCCCCCCCCCCCCCCCCCCCCCCCCCCCCCCCCTTTAAAATACCAATAAGCCCCTTAATTACATAAGTTGGTTTATGTATAGAAACCAAATATGGTATGGTAACAAGCCCATAAAAAGAAGGCCCACGCCCACAAAGTCAAGCCCAAGAGAGGAGTCTGTTCTGAGAATTTATTAACTGACAACTTACGGAGGGGGGGATCAAACTGCCTTCGTTAGTCCTTCTTAAAGACAATGCTATCATACGCTTTGACTTTTTTTTATTTTTTTTCAGTCCAATTTTTCCATCCAAACTTCTGCTGTTTTCCGTCTTAATTTTCCAACATTATATACCCCATTAATTAGCATGGTCTTGATACAGTACGGTGAGTAAATAATTTTGTTTTGGAAAAAGCTAATGGGCTCAAGTCAAAGAACGAGTTCAAGTATACCGAAGAAATCACCACTGTAGTTTGGACAATTTCAAAATTCTCTACTGATCATAAGAATAATATGTGGACAAAAATAATAATGATATAAATAAAAAGTAATTTAAAGAATAAAACATCTTAATTATAGGATTAAGCGAAATTTATCTTACATTTGTTTCTTTTGTACTAAATTCAATATTAATTTTAGTACATACATCATTAATCACACAAAAGTAATATAAAAAAAAAAACAATACACCATCACTAAAAGTGGGGAAAAAGATTAATTATAAAATTAAAAAAATCAATAAAGACTATTTATTTATTTATTGCCTCTTGTTTCTTTCTATATTAAATTTTGTGCTATTTTTTTTTGACGCAAATGGCATTATTAATAAGCTTACCGTATTTTGTCAAGATGAGTAATATAAAATAACTTTAAATTAAAGCTACAAGTAAATTTTCATATGAATTCTCTGGATCAAGATACTCTTATGGAGGTTAATAAATTAAAAAATAAAAATAATTAAATTTTAATTATATACTAAAATTTTCAAAAGGTCAAATCAGGACAGAACTCGAATAGATTCTTACTGACGGGCGACGGCGAAGGAAGTGAACTTCTGTCGGTTCAGTTTATTTCAGCTCATGTTGTTGTATGCTAAGACCCGAAACAATTTCTTTTTGTTGGGTTTATACAAATGTCTTTCTCCCAAATTAAAGTTTTTGGCCAGCCAAATTATGGCCTACTACGTGAAACTTGACAATTTCCTTTCACAATTCGGAAGAATC
This sequence comes from Citrus medica, assembly GCA_002013955.2. Lineage (NCBI taxonomy): Eukaryota > Viridiplantae > Streptophyta > Magnoliopsida > Sapindales > Rutaceae > Citrus > Citrus medica. The sequence continues at coordinate 151,438 of MKYO02027363.1, read as the reverse complement.
TCACACATATAGAATTATGTAAATTCACATACTGTCAACTAAAATAAGGCAAATTGAGTAATTCAAACAACTATCCACCAGATCACAAAGAAATTCATCAGTTTGGTTTCGTCGTTCCCAAGGCATCGTTTATACAACAGACATATTCAAGTCACTAATTAAACCACCTGGGTAGCACCACTGCTTAAAGTAGTAGTCTTATTAAGGTGAGTTGTATCGTCCGAATAGAAGCCATGCTTGGTGGAATCATACTTCTCGCCATCACCCCACAATGCGTACGCCTCTTCGCCATGCACAGCATCATCTCCGATCAACAACTGCTCCTCTGTCATACGCAACGGGATCACCTTGTTTATAACGACACAGATGATTGATGTGACCACTACATTCCAACCGATGATGAAGGCAGCGCCTGCTAATTGTTTCAGGATTTGAATTCCTCCGGAGCCTCCGTAGACGCCTCCCCTTGAGTTTGTGACGGGCAAGAAGAGTGAGCATAGCGTTGGTTCTGCGAAGAGGCCGGTTAGGACGCCGCCGAGGAGGCCGGCGACGGCGTGGGTGTGAAACACGCCGAGGGTGTCGTCGATTTTTTGGAGAAGCGTCCATCTTTTGTGTATGAACATCATAGTGAACCACGGCACGCTCCCTGATAGAATTCCCATTACTATAGCAGCCCATCCTTGAACAAGACCTAATTAATTAAAATTCACATAAATTAATTAATATCATATGATTTGCAACTCAAGCCAACCGAATACATTTAAACATAAAAATAATGTTTTACTTTGCAAAACTTGTATAAATGGATTATTTCAAAATATAAGTTGGAAAAAAAATGTACTATTGAAAGCACAAATTTTTTGGAACTAAGCAAATAACCAAAGATTGCGGGTCATTATCAATTTTAGCCTAAAAACATTCGTAGTCGACAAAGAATTTATTACCCTTGAAGAAAAGAAAGTGTTCTAAAATTTTTCTCTCGAAACAAGACAACTCCATCAATATCATAGCCTTTTCACTTCTCATTTGTTAATAAAGACTCCAACATCATTAAAATGAATATTAAAATGTAGATAAACAAGAAGAACAAGAATGAGTGCATTAAGAGCAATATTCATGGATCAGGATTTTCTCTTAATCTGATCTTCTCCTGAGCAAAAATATATATCAGTGATTGGTAATTAATAAATAAATAAAATAAAGAAGTTAAATTTTACATATACACTATCACTTAAAAATACATGGTACAAAATCTTTAAAAGCTCATGATTTGGATTTTCTCCTAATCTGATCTCCTCCTGAGCAAAAATATATATAAGTGATTGGTAATCAATAAATAAAAAAATAAAGAAGTTAAATTTTACACATACACTATCACTTAAAAACACATGGTATAAGATCTTTAAAAGTTCATGAGAGTTCAAATCAGGAGAAGATCTTTATTCAGTATTGATACTTCCTATTGAATATCTAATGCATATGTTAGAGGATATTTTTGGCAATAATGAATATGGAAGTTGATTATGTGGTGCTTCCAAGTTTTGACTATTTATTTCCCATTTTTCTTTCACAATTATTTTATATGGTTAGAGCTTTAAGAAAGAATAATTTGGATTTCATTGACTAAATATTGTATAAGGATATATGCAGATGCAGGCTAGTGGAGTGCAAAGTAGACCTGCGCCAGGTGTAATGCAAACGAGGCCAGTGATCATGCCCTGAACAGCGCCAATAACAGAAGGTTTCTTGAAGAAAATTACATCGAGCCAAGTCCAAACAAGAAGACTTGTTGCCGCGCAAATGTTGGTGTTAAGGACGGCCATTGATGAGTCAATATTCGCCGTATATGGATCTCCACCGTTAAAACCAGCCCATCCCATCCACAGCAACCCCGCCCCTGCTAGCATCATTATTACGTTATTTGGTGGAAATCTCTCTCTGTCCTTTGTCGATCTTGGCCCCACCTGCCAATGCCCACATCACATCAGTAATCTCCATCATTTCAAAATAATTAATCACAATTAATTAATTTGCAAGTAGTTAATTAATCAAGATTAATTTAGCAAACAAACAAACCCAGTAAGCGGCAGTGAAGCCGGCAGTCCCAGAGGAGAGGTGAATAACGTAGCCACCGGAGTAGTCCATGACGCCCCAGTGAAACAAGAAACCACCACCCCACAGGCTGAACGCCCCAACTGTGTACGAAAACGTAAGCCAAAGCGGCACAAACGCCATCCAAGCCTTAATATTCATTCTCCCCAGCACGGACCCGGCCAGTATAATCAACGTAATGGCAGCAAACACGCACTGGAACCAAACCATGGAAGCCATGGGATAAAACGGCAAGACCATTGCCGTTTCAACGGTACCGTTGTCGTGGAACTGCGTAGTCTCGGGGAGGGCGGATTCTTTGATGAGAAACTTCTGTCCCAAGGCAGGTCCGGCTTTGCCCCAGAAGGGCAAGAGTTTGTCACCGAAGGACAGTTTGTAAGCCCAGATGGCCCAACAAATGACGACGGCCGCGAAGGCGTAAAGGGCCATGAAAGCTGAGTTGACTGCCCATTTCTTCTTGACGATGCTGCCGTAGAGGATCACGAGCCCCGGGACGCTTTGGAGACCCACGAGTGTTGCTGAGATCATCTGCCATGCGTTGTCGCCTTTGTTTAGCCAGTCCGGGACTGCTGCCGAGGTGCCACCTTGGTAGGCGATTGGGACCGGGTTCGGGGGAACAGCAGCAGCAGCCATTGCTATTGCTATTGCACTTACTATATACTATTGCTTGCTCTTGTACTTTGTTTCTTTTTGTATAGGCTGTTATAGAGAAGCATGTAGTTGTAAACTAGTGTTGTTATGGTACTTATGGATCAGTGATTTACTGTATCTAGTATCAAATGGCTGTCAGGAGATGAAAGGTTTAGGCTTTAACGAGGGAAGGGAATAAGACTCAGATGGGCGGTTTATTTGACTTATCAATTAGCTAAGTTGACTGACTAGATGAGACAACTGGCACCACATGAATCTTTTTAGATTCCACATTATAGAATGAATCTAGCATCATTTATGTGAGTGAAAACCGGATCTCACAAAATTAGGGTTAGGCGGCTGAGGAATCTTAGTTTATATATTAGTTGCTTCTTTTTTTTTTTGTATTAGTTGATTATTAGCTGTTGTAGCGTTGTTGCTCCTTTTTATGGCAATTTCGAACGATCTATCTATATTCTATCCATCACTGGTAAATAATATTAGGGGCAAAATGAGAACCCTTTTTATCTAAAATATTGAAGGAGGAGAGAGGGAGTGGGAGAGAGAGACTTGCATAAATTGACATAAATTGACGTACTTTCGATTTTTTAAGGCTTAATTTTCTACGTCTTCGGAGAAACGGAATAAGGTGACCACCACATGAGATGAGAGGAGAAGACCCAAAAAAAAAGTAAAAAGAATTAAACGAATAAAAATAACAGCAGCAATATGTATATATAATTAAATAATTGAAGGGAGGGTTAATAATTAAATTAATGTTGTCTTTTCTTTTGATGGAGGAGTGAGGACGACCTAATTGAAGTTGAAATTATCTATGGAAATGAGCTCCGAATAAAATATGCAAGTTGCCATGCCAAAAGTTTCTCAGATTTCATTGGACATTTAGCAAATAACGATGAAAAGTTCTCTCTCATTCCAGCTAAAGGGGGTGACCGATTCAATTCTTCTCGAAGGTAAAACACTTCATTGCTGACTTACTAGATCCCTCCATCACTATCATTTGTCAACTATTGTTTTGTTGTAAAAGAATTGGGGTGCCTATATTCTCGCTAGAAAATGATGCTTGCTATTTTATTATTTAAATATTTTTTTCAAAAATTACTTAATTAACCATTTCTTCTCTTTTACTTCTCAATTTCATAAATACTTGTAAACTCATTCAAATATTTTTTTTAGTTGCATATAACTAGTATCACTAATAAGAGGAGCAAAACCTACGATTTAAAAATGAACATCAACATATTTTTGTAAGACATGAAATTAATAAATATCAAGAAATTAATTTTTACTAAACACAAAACCTAATGAATATTAAAAAAAATTCTCATTTATAGAAAGCATCAAGTAGAGATCACGATATACTAAGAAATACTAAAAAATTGAATTCAAAAGAGAGCAATGTAATTGTAAAGTTCGTATTTAATAATAAATTTATTTTTTAAAATAAGTGTAGAGAGAATTTAGTGAGTTCAAATAGCCGTATACTTTTAACTGTTAAATCAACAATCAAGTATAATTTTTTGTTAGTGAAAGGGGGTGTTGTTATCATTTTCTTTGAAATATAAAAAGTTCATGAAGGAAAAAAAAGTTGAAGATAGGGTTAAAAAGGGATCAATTTCATCCTACTCCTTTATTATATTGACATACTTCAATTTACCATCGAAAAGTATGAAAACTTTAATTTACCCCTAAATACGAGAATATTTTCAACGGTTGACTGATGTTGATTTAAAAAATACAAGAATGCCCCTACCCTAACCAACTAACAATTTTACAGGATTAACAAGATAATTTTATTTTGCCCCTTAAGGTCTAACTTATTTCAACTTAGATGACAAAAATAAATTTATTAATAAAACTCCCTATAGAAAAAAATAGTAATTTTTTACTTATATTTTAATTTATAAAAAATGACAATCACAAATTTTTATTTACAATATCACCATAATGAAAATAAAAAATAATTTTTACTATTATCTTGAATTTAAATATTCTAGGAATATAAATCATTAATCAATTAGTTGACTTTTACCATCCATAATACCATTTTACCCTTCAAAGTACCCAAAAGACAAAATTTATTGACATTCCATTACTAATATAAATTCAATGGATTAATATATATATATATATAAAGTTTAGAGAAATTCAAAGACCGAAGCCTTAACCTCTAATCCTAATCCCAATTTTTTATCGGTTTCTTTTTTATTAATATCATTTGTTATAAATTTTAATCTTACTTATTTTTAATAATAATAATTTTTTTATTGAAAGCCATTTTAGTATATTTTTTCTTCCCAAACATGAAGCTAAGGGGTAAAATAATAAATAAATTAATAATTTATAAATATTTAAGTATGTCCAATATTTATCATTTTCCTAGAATAATATTTATCAATTTTATTCATTATTCTTAGGAATCTTGAACAGTAAACCCTTTTTAAATTTTAACTTATGATTAAAATGTTAAAAATGAAAAGTTATAATCTTTTAAAATAAAATTTGAAACGAGTTATTGGAAAAAAAAATTATTTCTAATTTGGGCTTTGAAATCTAATAAAATACCAACTAGCCATCCCCTATAATTTATCCTTAGTTAAAATTTAAAATTAAATTATTTTTTCCAAAGTCTTTTTTCTTTTATTCTTCGTCTTCTTTTTCGTCATCTTGTACTCCTTTTTTTTCTTTTCTTCCATTCACCTTTGTTTCTTTATCTTATTTTTTGTTCTTCTGCTTCTTTCTTCTTCTTCTCGATATCAAATAAAATAATTCTCTACATCAATCAAGGTTATTATAATCAAAATTAAAGACTATAACACAATCAAAAAACCAAAATCTCAAAAACTATAAAAAAGGAGATTTTTTTTTTCTCTCTTCTTTCTTCTTCATCTTCATAGTTCCCTTCTTTGTTCATCTTCTTCGCCTCTTTTTCATTTTATCTTTACCCCCTTTTTCACACACTTTAACAACTCCACAACCACTTTGAATCTGATTTTTATAATCTCACTTTGAGTCTACTATTTAAAAATGGAACTTAATTTCTACAAATCAAAGTCCAATAGTCTTCAATTTAAGGGTGGCAAAACAAATAAATGAATCGTATTAGAATCGAATCGTAAACGAATTAGGTCTAAATTTTACTAATTTGGCTTCGATTCATTTATTAAACAAATTGAAATCTCAGAATTTTGATTTGATTAGTTTATTAAATGAATATTTGATTTGATTCGTTTAATTTGTTTAGTAGAGTTAATAAACAAATCGAATCAAATATGAATTCGTTTATCCTATAACGAAAATACATAATGAATCAAATTGAGTATGAATTCGTATAAAAATATTATTAATAAAAAAATTAAGCAAAATAAAATATAAATAGACCACAAATTTAACATCTTATAATATACAAACTTATTATCATTTGTAATTACTACAATAACCTTTAAACTTTAAATTTTTTCCATAAATATTTATGGATAAATAAAAATTTAATTAAACGAATAATAATCGAATTTTAAATTAATGGATTGTATTCGATTTGTTTATAACCTATTTATTGAACGAATTCTAAATGAATAAATGAATCAATGTCCTCAAACTCATATTTGATTCGTTTAATTAGCGAATCGAATCCACCTATTTATTAAAGGAATCAATTTTTTTTTCCAAATCCAAACTCGAATAAACGAATCTGACCAAAATTACCACACCTAATCTTCATTTCCTTCTTAGAGAAAGACTCTATCTTCATCATAATACTCCAATCGAAACCTTAATAAGCAAAACCCACTCAAATTAACAACACATATCATTCAAACCATGCTCATTGCCTAGCAAAACCCATGGCCGTGCCCGACCATTCCAAGCGAGCCCATGGTCGTGCACCGCCATGCCAAGCATACGATAATTCAAGGAAATGGGTGTTGATGATTTCAATGATTAATTTGGTTTTAGCTTTACTTGTGAATTTAGGAAGAAGATAAGGTTTGTTTAATGGAGAAGATGGCCCAAGATTTGGAATAGCGGCGTTGGTGCACCATCACGCGGCTCCGAATCTTCACCGTGTGTTGCTGCTGTGGCTACTGTGGCTTTATGATGCTTGGAGAAAATGAAGCATGGAGAAGATGAAGAAGAAAATAGGAAATGACAAAAGGGGAAAAATGAACAGAAGAAGGTGAAAGAATTAACCCGAAAATAAAAAATAAAGAACAAAGAATTAATTTCATTTTACCCCTAATTAGATAGATGTATAGAAGAGGAAGAAGAAGAAGAAAGAAGCATAAGAACAAAGAATAAGATAACGAAACAAAAACAAACCCAAAAAAAAAAAGGATACAAAATGAAGAAATAAGAAGAAAAGGAAAAAAGAAGACAAACAAGAGAAAAAAAGGAAAAGAAGATGAAGAATAAAAAAAAAAGAACTTGGATAACAAAAGAAGAAGAAGAAGAAGAAATTGAACTGCAATTTTAAATTTTAATTAAGGATGAATTGTAGTGGATGGTATGGTTGGTAATTTATTAGATTTCAAAGTCCAAATTAGGAATAATTTTTTTCAAAATTTATTTTAAAAGATTATAACTTTTCATTTTTAACATTTTAATCATAAATTAAAAAGGAGTTATTTCTAAGAATAATGAATTCAAATGATAAATATTATTCTAAGAAAATGATAAATATTGGATATACTAAAATATTTATAAATTATTTGTTATTTTACTATTTTATCCTTTGGCTCCACGTTTGGGGAAAAAAAATACTAAAATGGCATTCAATAAAAAAAATAAGATTAAAATTTATAACAAATGATATTAATAAAAAGAAACTGACAAAAATTTAGGATTAAGATTTAGGATTAAGGCTCTAGTCTTTGAATTTCTCTACAATTTATATATATTTTTTAATTTTTAATCCTTTGAATTATATTCATAATGGACTGTAAATAAATTTATGGGTTAATTTCTTTTTTAGATACTTTGAAGGGTAAAATGATATTTTGGATGTAAAAGTCAACTAATTGATTAATGATTTATATATTTCTAAAATATTTAAATTCAAGATAAGGGTAAAAAATTTTTTTTATTCTTGTTGTGGTGATATTATAAACAAAATTTGTGATTATTATATTTATTTTATAAATAAAAATATAAGTAAAAATTGATTTAATTTTTAAAGATCTTTACTATTTTTTTTCTCTATGGGAGCTTTGATTAATCAATTTATTTTTGTCATCTAACTTGAAATATGTCATACCTTAAGGGGCGAAATAAAATTATCCTTATTAACCTCACAAAATTGTTGATTAGTTAGGATTAGGAGCATTCTCGTATTTTTCTAAGTCAACGTCATTAAAAATAATAATATTTTAAGAGTAAATTGAAATTTTTATATTTTTAAAGGATAAATTGAAGTAAGATGAAATTCAAAAAAGAAAGAGAGAGAGAGAGATCCTAATCTGGCTCGTATTCTAAAGCCATCTCAATATCTCATAACCGTGGCTCCTACATAAACTAGTAGCCTATAAACTGCGATTACAATTTCTTCACAACTATACATTCATGCACTAGCCGTGAGATCGCCTTTGAAGAATTATGTTCACCTGGCTGTCAATAATATTCAAGAATAAAGCGTCTGATATATTGTACCAGGAGTTGAAAGCAACAAACTTTACCAATCTTCAAGAAGAGATGTAAGAATTAAGAAACATAAACTTACCTACATGGATTGGTTTGCTTTAAGATTGAACTTTGTTTTTACAGAGCAACATGCAGCTAAATTGTGGGGAAACAGAGGAAGGGATGTTTAGACAAGGATAACAAAGATATATGCAAAGGCAAGATGAGGGATGTCTAGACAAGGATAACAAAGATATATGCAAAGGCAAGATGGGCAAATCAGTCGTTATGGGCCACAAGATCTTGCACCAAATGGCAGTAACATAATCTAATCTAACACACTGATGAAGGGAAAAAAAAGGATTAAAAAATGTGGACAAAAATTTACCATGCCTTTTCACCTGCACAAGTGTACAAGGACTCGCAACCCGAATTTTTGAGATGGGTGCAACACTCAAAATTTTGATGCTCAAAATCTCAAACATATTTAATTTACTTGAAATAGTCTGGCCGTATCGTAATCATATTAGGATGTGACCCATCTTCATCCTTCTTCCAAAGCTCCCCATTGCCTTGGATGTACCATGATACTTTGGGAGATAACGGCGTATAGAGATCTGCATGATTGGGAAAACAAATGTGAACTTTACTTTGCATTCTTTCTTTATCATTTACAGAGAGTCTGTAGTTGGTAATAGGAATCTATGTAGGATTTCAATAAAAAGGCACCACACAAAAAAATTTGTGAAAAACCATCAAATGGAGGTTACAAGGCTAGTCACACATCATAGATATATACCTGATGCTGAAAATCACAAATAAGGGAGTGGGGTCAAGATGAATAACCTAATTTTTTTTTCAAAATATATTGTCATTAATAGCCTTAGTTCAATCTGGATTTTCTTTGTATTTGTGTTTTAAACGTACTAAGAGGGCAAATTCATTAAGCTTTAAAGCAAATATAAAGCACTAAGATTTCATAGCAAAGATTTGTCCATAAAATCTCAGGAGATATATATACCTGTAATCAAGGGTGTATCTGGCTCTCTTGTGCTGTGCAAAACAGCAGTTCCAGATAAAACGGTGATAAAACCACAGAGCTCTGATGCTATGCTGCTTGCACTTTGGCCAGAATAATCCTATGGATATCAAACATGATATCAAAAACATTGTGATACAGATAATGAGGGACAGTTGTCGAAATATTATAATATCTATATGACTGTGTGATAGCAGTGTTACCTTAAACATTATTGCACTGGCAAAAATAGTAAAAGATGTGAACATGGCATAATAGATAGGAGAAACAACTGCTGTGTTGAAAGTATCCAATGCCTGAAATCATGCCAAAATGTTACCAGATGATGTTTGTGCCAGAAAAGATGAAATCCAAACAATAATTTGTTCCCGGTTGACCTTGAACTTCAAAGAAACATGTCAGCTATTTCAATTCCTCAGAATACTGTTGAGCAATGCTGAATTGTAAAACACCTTAACAACTCCGAGGAAACTAAGATCAGAAATTGAACATAGGGTTCTTTTTTTTAAAAAAAAAAAATCTCAAAAACCGATGCAAATACACTTAAAAGAAACATCGGTGATACTGGATCAAGGCAATTATTTAACTAACTGGATCTTATTTCTAGTGATATCAAATACATGTTGTTAAGATGATCACCCTGGATTTATATCTAAATCTTTTAACATTCATATTAATGAGGAAAGATAGGACGCAGTTCCAATCCGTCCCTTTTCACCCTAGTAGAAAACTCAGACACTAGTAGCATGGGTGTATAAAGCAAACTTTGGATTTAAGAACATTGTTTAAAAGCCATTAATCATACAAATATTCAGAATTGGATTGGAATTTGATTTGCTAGGATTAAAGTTCAAAATTATACTCCATGCAATTTTACATGTGTCCAAATTGGAATGAAGAAAATTCTTCACCTTTCAATTCATTACTGTGTTGAATGAATACTTACTGATTTTGACCTGTTCAACAGAGACACCATTTCGTGTAGTTCCATTTATTAGGAAAAGAGGAGAGAAAGCAAATGCTTACAAAGAATGCATACTTTGACACACCTTCATCAGTCAAAGAAAGAACAGAGAGAAGTGGATCTAGTAACTTAATGAAAATAACCCAGATAATTGAAAAGTAAGATCTACGATATTTGCCTCTTCCAGGCTCCCTTAATCAGCCAACAAATTAAGAAACTCATGTACACAGTCTCCTTCAAGATACCTCTAAAGACTCTCTCGAAGACCATACAGGAGAAGACTAAGCTCAATGCACGAGTTCCCACTGTTAATTGGCCTAAATAAAAGATGTGCTCACTAACTCTTGCCCTGCAGACCCAAATGGCTAAGCTATCATCAATTAAAATCTAACTATAGCTGCATTCATTAATGGTATAAACGAGAAAAACATGTCATTGGTTGAGATCAGAGTAATAAGAAAAGTTTGTTTTGTGCTTATTAGATAATAGAATATCAAAATTATTAAAAAGCAAATAATTTTTAGCATTTTTGGCTAAGTTTTCATGGAAAAATACGATCAAGCATTTCTAAACAGTAAAATAGAAAAACAGAGCCCACAAAACGGTACAGGAAATGCTCCTAATTGACCGACCCAAACAGAAAAGATAAGAAGTTGACATGTTCTGTGCACAAATAGTGCTCTCCCCTCATTACAGGCATTACGTAGAATAAAATGGACAATTTAACCATCGAGCAGTGACACTAGAATACTGTGTTTTTCTTGATAGGAGCACTAAAATATTGCTTATGCCGCTCTGTTATGAACAAAAAATTTCCACAACAAGGGGTAAGTGTATCATCAGACACTAACCATGTTTAGATAATTTAATTGAGTGATAACACAGGTAAGTGCAACCATCGCAAAAATCCATGTCTCAATGTACTTGGCTTGGTTCAAGCCCTCTAGTGTCAGCTTTATTGCAATGCCAATGGCTTTTACACTCATAACCTGAAAGAAATACAAATTAAAAAACACTTGGTCATTGTCAATAGATAAACAATATAAAAATGCCTTTTCCAGAAAAGATATCAATCTTCAAGAATAAAGGAATGAACCAAAATTTGGAGAGAGCAGAAAGAGAAGAACAAGAGCCATAAAAAGTACTAACTGTCAATGAGCCAATCACAGAGCAAATTCCTATATAGATCAATATGTTGGTTTGGCCATATCGAGGAGCACAATACAATATCAACACTAGTGCCACGGCTACCACTGAGCCCACATACAAAAGAATCCTAATTGACCGACCCAAACAGAAAAGATAAGAAGTTGACATGTTCTGTACACAAATAGTGCTCTCCCCTCATTACAGGCATTACGTAGAATAAAATGGACAATTTAACCATCAAGCAGTGACACTAGAATACTGTGTTTTTTTTTATAGGAGCACTAAAATATTGCTTATGCCGCTCTATTGTGAACAAAAAATTTCCACAACAAGGGGTAAGTGTATCATCAGACACTAACCATGTTTAGATAATTTAATTGAGTGATAACACAGGTAAGTGCAACCATCGCAAAAATCCATGTCTCAATGTACTTGGCTTGGTTCAAGCCCTCTAGTGTCAGCTTTATTGCAATGCCAATGGCTTTTACACTCATAACCTGAAAGAAATACAAATTAAAAAACACTTGGTCATTGTCAATAGATAAACAATATAAAAATGCCTTTTCCAGAAAAGATATCAATCTTCAAGAATAAAGGAATGAACCAAAATTTGGAGAGAGCTGAAAGAGAAGAACAAGAGCCATGAAAAGTACTAACTGTCAATGAGCCAATCACAGAGCAAATTCCTATATAGATCAATATGTTGGTTTGGCCATATCGAGGAGCACAATATAATATCAACACTAGTGCCACGGCTACCACTGAGCCCACATACAAAAGAAATGCTGGAGACAAAATCACCGAAGGAAATCAGAAAAAAAAAAAGAAGAAGGTAAGAACCAAAAAAGTGAGCGTTCAATAACTAAAATAAACAAAGGTATCAGCAGCATACCGGGTTGCGTCGCTAACACCCAGATTTCTTGAACCGAATTAAGAGACTCCTCTAGAGGAGCATGAAGCACAATCATTGTAGAGCCCACTACGCATAAAAGACAACCCAACATTCCCATTTTCTGTAATTTCTCATTCAACATGAAATGTGCCAAAACAGCACTGCCCGTTTGCAAACACAGTTCATAATTCATCAGATAAACTTGTTTGAACACCGTAGTATTATGAGAAGTACTTAAAAGAGAAATTAGAAATCAAGTTCACCTAACAATGATACTCAATGCACCAAGTGGAGTCACCAGGACTGCAGGGGCGTAAATGTATGCTACAAAATTGGCAATCTCTCCAACTATCACTGTTAAATAATAAAAAGCCAAATCATCATTCTGGGCAACAAGCAAAATTGAATCAAGAAATGATAAATTATCTTCGAAAACTTACTCGTAAACATTCCAACCCACCATAGCGGCTCTAACAAATAACCATAACCCCCAGAACCTGACAAAAAAAAAAATAACAAGAATGAACAGTTATAAATAAATAGGGGGAGAAAAAAAGAGAGCAAATAAGAGAAGAAGAATAATAATAATAAAGGAAGAAGGGTATACCAGCACGAGCGCCATTGGCGCCGGCCTTGCGGAGGCCCTTCTTCTTGATGATAAAGCTGGAGCCAATGAAGGCACTTGAGACCACAGCCAAAATGAAGCCTATCAAATTACTCGAGAACATCTATCTATTTCTTCTTGTTAAGACCGCAGCAGACGCGTAATTGAAATCGAACGGCACTCGTCACATCACGTCAGCGAGTGATTGACCAAACCGACCGATGCTATTAACTAATAACTCCAATAATTGATTATGATGATTGATTATCGACAAATTGATTCCAAGACGCAATAGGCAGCAGCTTCTGCTGTGATTTTGAGGAACGTTGACCGCTCCCCACCCCCCGTTCAAAGGATACACACTGCACAGTCAGAGTGATTTGGTTTGATTTTGGTTCATATTTTTATTTATTTATTTGTCTGTCTCCTTCCTTCTTCAACCGAGCGCGTCGAGTGCGAGACGAGGAGAAGGTCGTTAAGGAACGTAATTTCTCACAACTCATCTAACCTGCCCGCCCTCCACTTGTGCACTTTTGTCTCAATTCTCGTCTTAATTTCTCTCATCCGCTCTCCTCTCCTCTCCTCTCCTCTCTCGTGTATTACTTACTACTATCTCTAATTATATTTTCTTAATTATTTTCATTACTCTACGGATTAAAATTATTTTCATTATTTATTTTCGATTTCATACATAAATTATCAGATTTTTATTGATTTTTTCTTCTATTTTTTAGGTCTATATTTATGTGAATTGCAGTTTTTCTAAATATTTATTACATATATATCAAATTTTTTATTTTAAAAAAACTATTACACTTTTCAAATATTATAATTTTCTTTTAAGCCAAAAAATGTGGCTCTTTCAATTAAAAAAAAAGCGCAAAACAAAATGACAAAAGACAATATGGTGTGATAAAAATTATGTAATATGTATCTCCGTTATTATTTGAGATTAAAAATTATATCAATATATTTATCTCAGATATTAATTCACTATTTTTTTAAATAATTATTATCAAAATTCGAACTCATGCACCCAATACAACACATAATTACCAATAAACTACGAGCCATAAGTGGGATTGAGATATTATTAATTGAGGAGAGTAACAACATTATTCTTAGAAAAGACAAAAAGATAATTCTTAAGAGTTTGTCGGTTTCCAATTCTGCCAAGCACTCTCTGCCACCTAGTTAAAATCTGCATCAAGGGATCACGTATGAAAAGACAACGAACATGAATGCACGGCGCAAGAGAACCGCATGGGCAAAGCCCATCAAAACACTACCTTACTTGAAGGCTGGAGCCAATCACCTTCGCCGATGCCACCCCCACCCCAGTGGCATATCTTCATTTAAGTTTTCTTGCGTAAATCTCTCACTGTGCATATCTTCATTTACACAGTTCACTATCATGCCCTCAGTAATTCAATAATCATACATTTATCAGTATTTTTCACTATTTTTTTTTTCTTTGTGATTTTCTCCTTAAAACTTTCTCGATGATGGAGCTCTCTCGTTTTTTCAGAAGTAGACATGACAAGCACTCAGTTCTTAGACAGATTACATTGTCTCGGTAAGATAACAAAATTAAGGAATCACCGCTACAGTGATGACATTACACATGCAAACTTTATATGCCGATCTTGCATCAGCAAAAAAGAAACAAAAAGTGATTTTTTTTTGCATTAAAAAAATCTGAAAAAAAGGAAGAAAAGACATGAAATTGAAATAAAATGGAGAAGAAGACAAGAGGGAGCATCAACGAATTGGTTCGTTGGGGGTTGATGAAGAATATAATAAAGTTATAATTACGTTGGAGTATATTTACGGTCGATGAAATATGAATTTTAATTATATACGTAAAGTGATATATAATAAAAAAATTATTATAAATTTATTATTTATTATTTTGTGTGTGCATGCAGTTAAAATTCGTATTCTATTGTATGTAAATTCTAACGTAGTTGAACCCGTATTATAATAATAATAATAATGGTGTCTTTAAGTTACGTTAAGTGTAACTTAACGTAGTAACGGACATGTTTTGTCTTTTTTTCTTTAGCAAATTTCACATTAGTCCTTGTCCTTTTATGTTTTTATGTTCATGGATGCATATTTGGATGTATTTATCTTCTTCTATCAATTATGTATTTATTCTTCATTCTTTCTGGTGTTCTTTTTATTTCCTTAAACAATAATATATGATTATCAAATTCATATAGATCCATAAATTCAGTATAAATTTCTTGTCCTAAATTTATTGTTCCTATTCTTTCCTGTTCTAATAATTCTATTTTCTGACTTATTAGATTTATATAAGTTGCTATTATATTTTCCCAACCTAAATTCATTCGATCTATGGTTTCTGCTAATTGATGTATTACGTTAAATGCATGCTGATTCATGGTAATGCTTCTTTTTTATACTAATATACTAAAAATTTTATAAATTCATCTATAAATTTCATCTTCTTTTTTATTAAGATTTCACCTCCTAATGTATCAATTGATCTTTCTTGTAATTCTTGGGTTAATTTGATTTCCATATTTCTAATGTTATTCTTTTCTGTCTTCAGAGATATTATCAAGTTTTTTATTTCTTCTTTTTCAAATACCTTTAAGTTATATAAACTATCTATTATAGTTCTTATGGGATCTATTAAATTAAAAATAAATGAGATATTTTATTAAATTAATTTTTTTATAATTTTATCAACTTAAGATATGGTTTAGAACCTAAACTTGGTCAAGTTATAGTTCTGTTTTAGTATTTATAAGACCTGTTATGGCTCTGATAGTATTTTGAGTGTGTGTATATATTAAACAGAAAATAACTGAAATTAAAAATTTTGGGTGTGTGTACATTAAATAGAAAATAAAAATAATCAAATTAAAAACAGCTACTGAGAAAGTAAAAATATGTCAATATTATTAAAATAGTCTTACAAGTTTTAATTTTAGTGTTTATTATTAAATTAAATCAAACAGAAGTACGTGGCTTGTTGACCATCAGTGCGGACCAGACTAGTGTCTATTCGAGTTCACCTCTGGAACTTACGTCGATGGATTCCCGCTTATATACCTCTTTATATTTTTCAAATTATATGTCCAGTTCTTCATTATCTGAATTTTCTATATCTGTTATGTAAGATGGTCCTATTCTTAGACTTTCATGTTCCATATATGCTAAGGCTATGTCAATTGCTTGTTCTACAGTTAACATGATTATGTTATGTTTCAGATTCTCTATTTCAATATGATTTATAATTTTTCATTTTATTTCTTGTGGTAGATTAAGACTATATACTGCTTGTAAGTCTTCTGTTCTAACAAGTTCTTGTTTACTAACAAGATATGAGCTCTGTCTAAATGATCCTAAGTTAAAATCTATTATCATCATATAATTATTATATGTTATTCTAGTTGTTGGGTTTACCATATATTCTTTAGATTTTCCTAACAAAATATAGTTATTCATGTTGGATCAATTTATTCAAAGGGTTTCACTTCTGAGAATTTGCTCATCCTCCATAAATCCCCTCATCATCAATCATCAACAAACTTCCACCAACAGATAAAGATTGAGAATTATTACCTAAGTTATTATTGTTTCTTTGTCTTTCGATCCTTCTTCAGTGACCTGCAGCCTGGTTGTCCTTATTCCCTCAACGGCCTCCTTGCCTCAATGGCATCAGCGGACTCGAGCGGCCTTACTGTATGGATTTCAATCGTTGTGCTTAGGAAACATTGAATAATTTTAGGTTTCTCTTTCCTTTCTCTGGTGTTTATTTGTTCTGACCAGTGATGTATTGATTTAGGATTTAGAGCAGGGGAATGGTTTAGCCGTTCCTTGTTTCAGAGAGTTTTTTGAACTCTCGAAAGTGATTGAGTTCTGGTAATGATAAGCTCTGCCTCTCTTAAGAGCCTTCTCTCCCTTTTATTTATATCAAAATTGTTTATTACATTCCTGCCCCTTTATTATTAGGCTCTTACATCATTGCTTATGTAATTACATTATTACATTATTACAAACTTCTTTTTTTCCAGGCCACATGTCTCTCTTCTTTAATTACTGGTCTTTGTTTTATTCTTCTATTATCTTTGTCAATCATGTGCCTCTGCTTTATGTCGGGCATCTTTGACAATTACGCGCTTCTGCTTTATCTTTTTATCTTTATTAGACTTGTCGGGCATCTTTGACAATTACGCGCTTCTGCTTTATCTTTTTATCTTATCAGACTTGTCGGACATCTTTATTATTCTGTCTGCCACGCCAGTCGTGCTTCTTTTTATCTTGTCTAATTGCTTATCTCCATGAGTTGGTAAGCCTGCTGCATGGTCTCACTGCCTGCTGCATGGTCTCACTGTTACTGGGGAATCGCATAGTGCTTATCTCATTTATTAATTCCAACAGGATATTTGACTGTGTATGACTGTCTTCTGCTGTTACGAGTATATAGTTCTGAAATCTGATGATGGTTCTGAAATTTCTTTTATACAAATCCTTTGCTATGCTCCATATGGCTTTTATTCCTCTAACTCTTCGGGTCCGGATCCAGGCTTTATTTATTTGGGGAACATCTATATAATCTGTCCCTACTTCTACCTTGAAATTTTTTGTAAGGTGACCCACAGAAATCATGTAAAAGGCTTGGTATTTTACATTCTGATGGTATTCAGGACTTATGATATAGAATTTGAGGTATATGGGCCTTTTCTGGGCAAACTTTGACACTTCTTTAACTAACAATTCATCTAAACTGGCTATTTCTCGGAGGTCTATGTCCGGATATACTAAGTCTAGGTAACCATATCGGGTTATTTTTCCAACAAGGAGTGGGTCTGCTCCTTTTGTCGCTATCATTCTAGGATACATATTTTTTCCAGGTGCTTTATAAATATTACTATTATGGGAACATGTAGAATAAATCCAAGTAGAAAATTTTTTATACTCTTCTTCTTTTGGGTTCAGAGGTTCTTTCTCTTCTTCTATTTGAGGATTGTTTGTTTAGATAAACTTTTTTTATGGACTTGATTTTGGTGGCTCAACATCTATGGATATGATTTTTGATGGGCTTAGGACTCGATCAGAGATTGGTTTATGTTCCCTGAGGGGTCCACTACTGCTTCCTGCTTCTATCGAACTGGTGTTTATTGCCACAATGTTTATTGGGCTTTTGTTTATTGAAAGTGCTTTTGTCAGGTCGTTTATGCATGACACTAACAAATGTACTCCTTTTTCGTGGGCTTCTGAAGCCTCTTTTATATAATTTATTGCATCGATTATATCTGATGCTTCTGTTGCTAGTCTATGTAATTCGGCATCTATTCTAGAGAGGATCTTATTTATTTCTGGATCCATCTCCAAACTCTATGTTCCTACTTAAGAAATCTGCAAGGAAATTGTTAGTTCCCTTTATATTTATAATCTTGAAATTATAATATGACAAATATGCTTGCCATTTATGTAATCTTCTATACTAGGGTTCATTTGGTAAAATTTTGCTTATTAATGAGCTTACTTGGGAATTATCTGTTTCTACAATAAATGACTTTTGTAATAAAAATAATGAGAACTTTTTTATTCCTTTATAGATTGCAAAGAGTTCTTTTTCATGTACAGGATAATTAACATGTGCTTGGTTAAATGTACCACTAGTATACCTATAAATTTTATTTATGTCAGTTTTAAGTATAGCTCCCCAATGCAGATCAGATGCATCGGTTTGTATTATTAGTTTATCAGTTTCTTCTGGTAATCTTAATGAAGGGAGATACTTACATTTTTCTTTTAAACTTTTTACAGTCTTTGTATGCTCTATGTTCCATCCTCTAGTATTATTTTTTCTAAGTAATTTTTGAAGTATATTTCTTTTCTTTGCTAAGTCTTTTATGAATCCTTCAGCATAATTTAAGTAACCTAAGAATTTTTGTATTTGTTGTTTATTTTCTAATTTATCTGGGAATTCACTAATTTTTTTGCCTATGTGGCTCTGGAGTCTGATTCCTTGTTTGTCAAGAATCATTCCCAAAAATTCTATTTTCTTATGTTCTATTACAGCATTCCTTTCTGATAGTACTATTCATTCTCTAATACAAACATTCACGAATTATTTCAAATGTTTTTTATGATCTTCTAATGTTTCTGATGCTATTAATATATCATCCACATACACTATTATGTATTTATAATCCTTAAACACTTTATCCATTCTACTTTGGAAAATCTGAGGGGCATTTTTTAGTCCGAAAGGCATTACTAGCCATTCATAATGACCCTGTAGAGTATTAAATGCTGAATAATGAATACTATGTTCTTCCATTTTTATTTGCCAAAATCTTGATTTACAATCAAATTTTGAATAATAAATTTTATTTTTAACAAGATTTATCAGTACTTCTTTATTTGGTAAATAATATCCATCAAATTTTGTGTATTTGTTTAGTTCTTTATAATTTATCACCATTCTAGCTTTTCCTCTAACTTGTTCTGATCTTTTTCTAACCATAAAAGCTGGGCTGTTATGTGGGCTATTACTATTTCTGATTAAGTTTAAGTTCAATAACTCTTTTATCTGGATTTTAAATTCTTCTCTATCTTCTTCTGTATACATCATATGTTTAAGTCTTATGATTCTTATTTCTATTAATTATATCTTTGCTCTAAGGTGTTCAGGTTTCCATAATGCTAATGGATTTTCTTTATAAACTCTTTCAAACTGTGATTTTATTGTTTCTAGTTGTATATTATAACTCTGTCCTTTAGAAATTAAATAAAGTTTTTCATAAAGCATATTATCACCATGCTGGGTTGGCTGAACTCTGTAAGGTTTAAATTCTCTAGGAATACGTGGGATATGATTACAAGGGGTTTTAAGGGTAATCATATAGGGAGTCTGTAGATAATATTGAAATTGTTGTATGAAATCATTACCTAAGAGCATATCACAGTCCATTTGGTCATATTGAAATACATGGTTGATATGTACAATTTTACTTCCTAAAAGGATTTTAAAAATTAATAAACTTTGATTGATATGTTGTTTATCTCCTGTTATACCTATAAGTTTTATTTTGCCATTGGATTTTCATTGATTTGATAAGAAAATTTTCATAATTGTAATTTCACTTCCTGTGTCTATTAAGGCGCAAGTATTTATGTCTTTTTCGACTATATTTATTTGTATATATACAGACATAAGATATTTTATATAAGCCTGGTTTAACATGTTTCACATATTATCTTTTGTCCTTCTATTTGCAGTATTATTTGATATTTCTCAATTTTATAGTATTCTAAACTATTTAGGAAATTATTTCCTAATACTATATGTTTCTCTGGGTCTATAGTCATAAGGAATCTATGTAACAAGATACAATTATTCTAACTCCTTCAATTATTAGTGGAACATTTACTTCCTGTTTGCAAATATGTTTATTTCCATTGAAATCAGTGTATTCATACGGAATTTCCTTCTCTTTAATTAAAAGTCCTTTATTTTTTGTATGATTCATATAATTATGGCTTGTTCCAGTGTCTACTAACAGTGGCGGATCCAGCTTGGGACCAGTGGGGACTTAAGTCCCCACTGAAAAAAAAAATCCTTTATTAACTAATTTAATTTATCAAAAATTTCTAATAAATTTTTTCCTAAGCCCCCACTAATTTATATTCAAACCCCTAACACATAAACATAATTACATACTTTAAGTTTTTAAAACAAATAAAAAGATATGGGCTTTACAAACTAAAATTAAGCCCACAAATATTAATATTAATCAAACTTTTAAATAACCCACAAACCCATTAATAATATTTTATTATTCTTTACCTTTCTCCAATTCCACTGCCTGCACCAATACGCAAATCTGAAATCCCTAAATAATCTTCTTGTTTCGGCATCTCCAAAAGCAAAGTGGAAAGTGATTTCTCCTCCAAATTTCAAACAACCCCTCGTTTCTTCATTCAATAAAATTAAGGTACAAATTAATATTTTATTTGCTTTTTATTTTATTGTTTATAAATCATATATAATTATTTGTTGAATTGATGTAGTTGTTTTTCTTCCCCATTAGTTAGTGTATCATCGGGCTATTGGTGTATTTGAAAAATATAATGTGAATTATGTGATTGAGTGTAGATTCCATAAAAAAGAACACATATTATTAATTAAGAAAATAACAATTGCAATTAAGCATTTGCTTGTTTAGCTTTAATGTCTTGTAATGTTTGTTAATTAATTTATAGCATTAATATAATTATATAATAGGGGAATATGCTAAAAGTGCTACTAGCCTAAGTAAACTACTCAATATTCATAATCTTTATTTATATTTTGAAATAGGTATGGAAAGGTTTTACAAAAGAAAGCAGCCACAATTTTTAGAAAAAAATGATGATGCTTCAAAACAAAAAGACAAGAGTGGTTCAAAGAGAGATGATGATTGTGGTAAAAAACAAAAGAATGATGATGTTGGAACTATGAGAGAAAATGATGTGGAGGTGAATTTATTGAATCTTCCTATGGATCCTGGATTACGACATCCAATTTCTTACTACAATGTAAATATTCAAGATCAAGTTCGAAGACAATATTTGCAAAATGGCCCTTGTCAACCAAAAACTCACAATTTTCCTCTTAGGCATTTTGGAAAACAATCTCGGAGATTCAATTCAAGTTGGTTTGATAAATATGGAAATTGGTTAGAGTATAGCATTGCAAAGGATGCTGCATTTTGTCTTTGTTGTTATCTTTTCAAGCCAGAAATTGGAGAACAAGCCGGTGGTGAATCTTTTACTAAACATGGGTTTACAAATTGGAAAAAACCAGAAAGATTGAGAGTTCATGTTGGTTGCTCTAATAGTGTCCACAATGATGCTTGGCGTTCTTGTCAAGATTTAATGAAGCAAGAGCAACATATTCAGACAATGTATTCTAGACATTCTAATCAAACTAGAAGTGAATATAGAGCTCGCTTACAAGCATCAATTGATTGTGTCAGATTTCTTTTACGACAAGGACTTGCATTTCGCGGCCATGATGAATCTGAAGAGTCAAGTAACCGAGGTAACTTTCTAGAACTTCTCAAATTTTTGGCTGATCATAATGAGGATATAAAAGCTGTTACATTAGAAAATGCCCCATCATTTTTGAAAGTGACATGTCCTGACACTCAAAAAGACATTGTTAGTGCTTGTGCAATTGAGACCACTAATGCCATTATAAGAGAGATGGGTGATGCATTTTTTTCTATTTTGGTTGATGAATCTCGCGACGTATCAATAAAAGAGCAAATGGCTATTGTCTTACGATATGTAAACATTAGTGGACAAGTGGTTGAACGTTTTATAGGCATTGAACAAGTTGGTAGTACTACTGCTCAATCACTTAAGGAAGCTATTGATAGACTTTTTTCTAGACATGGGTTGAGTATGTCTAGGGTGCGAGGGCAAGGTTATGATGGAGCAAGTAATATGCAAGGAGAATTTAATGGCCTTAAAACCATAATTTTGAGAGAGAATGAGTGTGCTTATTACATTCATTGTTTTGCTCATCAACTTCAGTTAGCTCTTATTGTTGTTGCAAAAAATCATATTCAAATTGAATCTTTTTTTGCTATAATTGCCAATGTGGTGAATGTTGTTGGAGCCTCGTCTAAACGTTGTGATGCTCTTAGAGAGAAACATGCTGAGGAAGTTGTTAAAGCACTTAATCTTGGAGATCTCTCGAGTGGGCAAGGCCTAAACCAAGAGACTACTCTAAAACGTTGTGGTGATACACGTTGGGGTTCACATTATAATACATTATTGAGCATTATTAACATGTTTTCAGCAGTAATTAGTGTATTGGAAATGATTATTGATGATGGACCAAAATCTGGGCAAAGAGGAGAAGCAAAGAATTTACTAGAGTTGATGTTGTCATTTAATTTTGTGTTCTGTTTACATTTGATGAGGAATATTTTAGGGGCTACAGATGAGTTATCACAAGCATTACAAAGGAAAGATCAAGATATTGTGAATGCTATGAACTTGGTTAGGTTATGTAAACTACAACTTCAAACAATGAGACAAAGTGGATGGAATTCTTTGATTGATGAAGTTACTTTTTTTTGTGCGAAGCATGATATTGACGTGCCTAATATGGATGATATGTTTGTGGATAGAGGGCGATCACGACGTAAAGCTCAAGAGATCACAAATTTGCATCGTTATCGTGTTGAATTGTATTATGCAGTCTTAGATATGCAACTTCAAGAGCTTAATTCTCGTTTTAATGAGACAAACACTGAGTTGCTTCTTTGCTTAGCATGTTTATCTCCAAATGATTTATTTTCAGCTTTCAACAAGCAGAAGCTATTACGGCTAGCCCAGTTGTATCCAAATGAGTTCTCTACAATTGATATCATGGCACTTGAGATTCAACTTGATACATATATTTTGGATATGCGCACTAGTGGTGAGTTTTCAGAATTAAAGGATATTGGTGATCTTGCAAAGCGGATGGTCGAGACTAAGAGACATAATGTATATCCATTAGTTTACTTGTTAATAACATTGGCATTGACTTTACCTGTTGCCACTGCGAGTGTAGAGAGAGCATTTTCAGCCATGAACATTTTGAAGAATCGGTTACGAAACCGAATGGGAGAGCAATGGATGAATGATAGTTTAGTTGTTTACATAGAAAAAGACTTATTTAATAATATTGATAATGAAGTTGTAATGCAACGTTATCAATGTATGAAAACTCGTAAAGGACAATTGTAAACATATATTGAAGTATGATAAATCTTTCAAATTTATATATTTATTACTCTTTAAATTTTTTTATCGTCGTTGGGTAAGCCCCCAGTCAATCAACATGCTGTCTCCGCCCCTGTCTACTAAAATAGGTAATTTTGTTGTATATTATATTCCATTGAAATTTTGTCCAAGTATTTTTATTACATTACTGGTTGTAATAGGTCTAACAATTACTTGTTTATCTATGTTGAATAATTGTCTATCAGGTAATCTTCTAGACGAACTTCCTCTTAAAAGAGTTCTTCCAGCAAAACTTATTGGAATTATAGAATTTTCGTTATTATCATTTAAAAATTATTTCTTATCATCTATATTTAATTCATACGTTATTGAGATTTTATAATACTATATAATAGATTCTATAAGAGTTGTTATATCCTCACATTCTTTATTTATCTCTATATATGGTTTATTTTCTTAAATTTCTTCATAATTTGAATTACAAAAAGCTATATAACGCTGAGTAATGTATGGTCATTAGTCTATTTCCTTCTTTCATTAAATTCTTTTTAAGTAATTTAAAATGTAGGCTCAATGTTTCATCTATATTTTTATCTTTTATTTGTACACAATACCTAGGATGACATGTAAATAATAATTTAGTGTAACACAAGTTTCCTTTTACTGTTCCTAAATGTCCTATGCTAGGATCATGGAACCGTTGGTCATGTATTGACAGAACTATTGGACTATCTACTCTTTCTTTAAAGAGAGATTGTATTAAGATTTGGATCTCAGCTAAATACACATATTGTATTTTTTCTCTTGTTGATTCATTTTTTATTTTTCTTAGTGCTAAATCTATTGTTCTTTTGTTTATTAAACTAAACCTAATCTTTCCTTCAGCCTGTGTAATTGTTACAGCTTTTTCTTGCTCATAATACTCATGTAATACTATTCTTTTTCTTTTGAACATATCTCTTAGTTTTTGTAGTATTCCATATTATGATTTTTCTACATTCAATTTTAGAAGTTTGTTATATTTTTCTTTATTAAAAGTGGATACAAGGCTGTATCCGCTTTTGTTTTCTGGTCTTTCTATTTCTTCAATTTCTCATTTTCAATTATTTCTCCTTTATTCCGATTCATTTTCAGAATCATTTACCATATATACTTCTGTTCCTTCGTATTCTGACATATTACTTATTTCTTCTAGTTCATCCTGTATTGTATCAAAATCTTGTTGTAAGATTCTAAATTTCTTTTTCTTACAATCTGTACTAATATGGCCTATTTCTCCGCAATTCCAACATTTAAATTTTCTTTTATCTAATTGTTTTCTTTGACCTTTGTATTTTCTCTTGTAATATTTCCTTTCAGGTTTCTTATATTTCTTTTTAAAGTTAGTGTATTTTTTATACCTTTTTTCTTTTCTATACAATTTTCTTTTTCTTTTATAAGGCATAAAACAGCTTCACTGGGTTGGTATTTCTGTCTTTTCACAACATATTATTGTTATATTTCTACTCTTTTTTGTTAAATTTCTTTGAATACATATATCACTAAGTCTTGTATTTAGAAATCTTATTCTAGTTCCTAGAGTATCTGGGAGTCTATTTGTGGTATCATGTTTCTCATATTCATTTATAAAATAAATATTCCAAGGATATGGCAGTTTAGAGTAATATAGATTTTTATAAACTTCTTGATCCTCTAAAGTTACATATTGCTCATAATAGTATTTAGTAAATTCACAGGTGTATTCTTTAATAAAACACATATTACAAATTGTCAAATTCATCAATTTTAATCTTGCTCTTTGTTTTTCATTATTTGCTTCTCTTTTAGAATTTTCTAACCAATCTTCTCCTAAAAATTCACTAGCAATGTATTCAATTATTCTTTCGATGCCTAATGCAGTACTTCGTCTAAAAGCTATTTTGGCTAAATCTTTTATTAACATTTGTGTTTCATCGGTTAATCCTCTCCACCAGTTAAATATGTTACCTGTAAAACTAGTCGATAGGATATCTACAAATATATCTATTTTTTCTTCATTTGTTGTTACATTCCAATCATCATTAGATTCATTATATGTGAAGAATAACTTCATTTGCATTCCCCATTCTGCTAATGTCTTACGAATATCTATTTTACAATTTAGATTTAAAAATGTTTCAGTATTGCTTATAGGAGTCAATGTATCCTGATTAGGTGTATATTTTTTTTCCCAAGATGCATTTTTGACATGAGGTATATATTCATAAAAAAGCTTGCTTTTCTTGTTAATTCTTGGGTGCCTATCACTTGGTTCTGCTACATTAGGTTTTATTTTTGGTCCTCCTGTTGTATTCATTTTTATTTGGTATTCTTTGTCACTAAATTTTTCAGTTAAATTTTCTAGTATGTCTTCCATTATTCTGAGTTTGACTCAAATGAAATTTGTTCTTTTATTTCTAGTTTTTCTTTTCCTTTATTTTTTTTCTTTATTTCTACTTTTAATTCTTCAGATTCTTGTAATATCTTTGGATATTGTGTTTTCATAAACCAATGGTCATAACTACCTTTCTGAGATTTCTGTGTAAGTTTCTTAAGGCTCTTTCCAATAATTCCTGATTTTAATATTTTAAGTCTTTTTACCTTTTTATTTTTCTTTTGACCTTTTTACATTATTGACATTTCTATTTTTATCTCTTTGGATATTGTGTTTTCATAAACCAATGGTCATAACTACCTTTCTGAGGTTTCTGTGTAAGTTTCTTAAGGCTCTTTCCAATAATTCCTGATTTTAATATTTTAAGTCTTTTTACCTTTTTATTTTTCTTTTGGCCTTTTTACATTACTGACATTTCTATTTTTATCTTTCTTATTTTTTGTTTTATTTATTTTTTAAATTTAAAAATATTTCTTTTAATTCTATTAACATAATTTCTATAAAATTTAATAGTGCTTACTGATATTTTGTATGCACGTAACATACGCTTAGCCTAATAATAATAATAATAATAAAAATAATAGAGTCAGCAGAACGATATGTCTGATTGTTTGACCAGTTATTCCAAGTCCAAGCCGGTCATCTGCCACTGCGCGTCTCTCGTCTCCTCGTGTCGTTCTAGAATTAAAATAATAATAATAATATTAATAATTATTATTGTGATAATGCACCTGACCGGCTGACCTGAGGGCCGAGGCTGACGAGTGTGAATGCGAGTGTGTTTTATTTTCCAATTTAATAATATCATTGTTGGCAGGCGATGTCAATTGGTTGGACTTTTGCTACTTCCTTCTTCTCTTCTCTATTCTTACCCATCGCTCTTCTTAATGTTCGTTTGATTGGACTGAAACAACTTCGAACTTGTTTCTTTCTATTCGTTTTGAAATCCCATTTCGTAGATCCACGTATTTCATCTCTTCTTCTTCTTCTTTATTGTAAGTCTAATTATTCCCTTATTTATTGTTTCAATTATTTAATTAATTTACCGTGTTTGTGCAGAGAATCGAGTCTTTGTTTGATGGTGTGAGAATGGGAGGGCAGTGCTCAAAGGGTTCCTCTAAAGCCAACAAAAACAATACAAGGCGTTCGATTTCTCATAAGTCAAATGGGTTACAGAATCATAAACTGAACCCATCGCCATCACCGCTGGAGCAGCAGCACAAGGGGTTTTCTTCCTTACCTAAGGCTCAATCTGATGATTTTTATGATGGCATTCCGCGGTTCGATGGGGGGCTTTCCCAGAAATCTAAGTCTGTCAGGTCTACTCAGGCTGCTGTTGCAAAGGTTTGCCTTTCCAGTTTTCAGTTCTAATTTCTCCAGCCCTCTGTCAATTACGGTTGATCAAAACATATGTGGTTATTATATTCTACTTGTTGAAACTGAAATTGACTCTGTCTTTTGTTGTCTTCTGATGGGACCAATGCATGAATTGGTCGATAGCCATTACCAAATGAGGAAACGATTTAGAATTATTTGTTTTCATCACTCTTACCAACTAACTTAATAGAATCTTCTAGCCAAGTGATTTGCGAGAAATTCACCCTCCATCTTGTTGGGTGAAGTCAAATTTTAACAATTTTTGTAGTTGGGAGTAGGTGATTTTTCAGCTATACAGAATGTATTAGTTCAGATGCCTGTGATTGCTAAAATTTTAAGTAAACAGGATAGAAAAGTTCAAAATACTACCCACATCATACAACTCTGATCCTAGGGAGTTTTTATGGGAGAGAATAACTCACGCTTTTTAAGGGTTTGAGTGTGAATTAAAAATCAGAAGCAAAACTAATAATTGAAAGTCATTTGAAAAGCTTTTACAAGTAATCAGCAACTTATCCTCTTTATGTTATTTGAAGTTAAAAGATTGCTGAAGTTGAAGTTCTGCAATTAATCATGCGATTAGATTTCACTGCTTCACTTGCTTATGATGTACCGAAAGCAGTAACAAAGTGCTCCTGTGAGGCAGGTTTCGGAGGTAAGTGCACGTTTAGGAAGAGCAGGTACTGTTGGACTAGGAAAGGCAGTGGATGTCTTGGATACACTTGGGAGTAGCATGACAAATTTAAACCCTACTAATGGATTTTCTGGAGTGGGAACTAAAAGCAATGAACTCTCAATATTAGCTTTTGAGGTTGCAAACACGATAGTCAAGGGTTCCAATCTAATGCTATCCATTTCTGAAAGCAGTGTCAGACAGTTGAAAGAAGTTGTGCTTCCTGCAGAAGGCGTGCAAAATTTAGTTTCAAAAGATATGGACGAACTCCTGAAGATTTTTTCAGCTGACAAGAGGTAAAGCTGCACAAAATGGGCATGACAATTCCTTCTCCTTGGATGAGCTTGCTTTGATTGCTAATCACCTTGCTGATGCTTCTTTGAGTTAATATCTTAAGACTGACTTATGTTTGCAGGGATGATTTGAAAATTTTTACTGGGGAAGTTGTTCGTTTTGGAAATCGCTCTAAAGATCCTCAGTGGCACAACTTGGGCCGATATTTTGAGAAGTAATATGGATAAACTTTATCCACTTTGGCTGTCTAGTTCACTATGTACGTCATGATTTGCACTATCATATTTCTTACGAAGTGTCTTCTTATTTTATTTTGCAGGATTAGCAGAGAACTCATCCCACAAAAGCAACTGAAGGAAGAGGCAGAATTGTTGATGGAGCAATTGATGACTTTAGTTCAGCATACAGCTGTGAGTCTCATCCTTTGTTCTCTTATATATGCAAGAACCTTGAATTATTGAATGTGTGGACCCTTCTGTACATGAAAGGGCAAAAATGTAAATGCAGAAATTTTAAACTAACCAGTATGATTCTTGTCATGGGTAGCAGTAGTTAATACTGCATTGTTAGGATGCATGGATGAGCTATGTTAATGGGAGGGATTTGTTTCCTGGCGGGAAATTCCATCAGAAGACAAATTACCTTCCCAATTTTGCTCTGTAACCTAACTCAAAATCACCAAATCAAATAAGAAAGATGAAAGTAGGTCTCCTTGCCTTAGACCCATGGAGGTATAAATTTTCCCTCTCAGGTGACCATTTGTCATGACCAGGGAATTCATTATTCTAAATAGCCTGCAACTGATTCCTTATCTCTAGCCAATCTCTTACCTCCAAGCAGGAAATCCACAAAATTCTAATCAACATTATCGTACAAAATTTCACCTCTCTTTCTGTATTGCTAAACAATATAAGAAATCAAGGTCTAATCCATGGGCTCTGCTTCGTTTCTTTGTGCGCATCGATTTCTTGTTGTATAACACTGGAGTAACACAAGCAAACTGTAAACTAAAATTATCTTTTCTTGTGAATATCTAAGTGCTGATCATTGATTCATCTCATTTTTGTAAAATTACATGAAAAGTGGGGGTTAGAAAAAAAAAAAATTACTAATTTTCTGGGGTTCACAGGAATTATACAACGAATTGCAAATATTGGATAGATTTGAACAAGATTGTCAGCATAAGCGTCAAGAGGAGGATAATCCAGTTGGCAGCCAAAAAGGTAATTTGCTTATTCTTCTCTTTATGCACTTTATACATTGATGTGGTGCAGATATTTTTCTACGCCGTGATAAACTATTCTTTTGGAAAATTCGATAGAGTGCTTACTCAAAAGTATTATATTCTATAGAGAAACTTTTTACAGAATATTTGTAGTACTAAAAAGTTTATTCAATGAGAAAAGAAAGAAAGGAAGAACATACACAAGGAACATGATGAATTTTGCATTTGAAGTGAAAAAAACACAATAAGAAAAATTAAAATTGAATTCCAATTGTGCACAAGATAACCATTGAATAATATTAAACTTTGGTGTATATTTCTCAAGGGAAAAAAAAAATTCAGAATTCCCTTTTTCCGTAAAACCAAATATTTAAAAGTTTTATACCTTTTCTAAATCATCTATAATCTATACAATAAACCAATTTCAAGAAAACAAAATATATAACCAAATCTGTCTAATCAAGTATTAAATTAGTTAAACTTGCATTGATATTCCAAATACAATTTTTCATGTTCTAACATAGTTAAGAACTTTAGTCCATTCTGTTATACATGAATAGAGTCTGATAAAACTACCTATGGTGGGCATACAAATATTGCATATTTAGTGCACTTGATAGTTGGGCATGAACCAGATAATTTTGGAGTTTTGAGTAGAACTTGCCTTTTTCACATGACTTTGAGTGAAGAATCTGCCCTTTATTTACTACCAGTGTATATATTTGAAAATTATTTGCACGGTAATTGTTTGTACTAATTATGCTTCTGCAGATACTTAAGAAAAAGTCATAATTGCTCTCTAGTAAAAATCTTTATCCAGCTTGTTCAATATTTTATGTCTAGGTGAGAGCTTTGCAATATTGAGGGCAGAATTAAAGAGCCAAAGAAAGCAAGTGAAAATTTTGAGGAAAAAGTCTCTTTGGTCCAGAAGTTTGGAAGAGGTAACTATATAAACTGCTTAGATTTATTGGGAGGTTTGAAGAAGCATGCAATTTGTTTGTGTGTTTTATATTGTTGATTCAAGACGGGTCAAAACCTAACAAAAAGAAGACATCACTGGTCAAAATAATGTTTCTTACTATAATTTTTGTTTTGGTGTTAATTATTAGTGCTTTCTTAAAGTATAAAAATGTTAACACATAAAAAAACAAAATTTAATTAGCTAAGAGTGTAAGTGTCATTTTGGATTGCAGGTGATGGAGAAGCTTGTAGATATTGTCACTTTTTTACTACTAGAGATGCATGATGCCTTTGGCAGTACTGGTACGTATTTATATTTCATTAGGATTTTTCTAGTTGCTTAATTAGGTTTGACTGTTGTAGTTTCTGTCTGCTGGTTCAGTTTGCGTTTTCTTTTGTTTTAAGGAGTCAAAAGTATTAACATAATTTTGATATCTACTCAGATGGGTGAAATACTGGCCAATGAATCTTGGTTTAGATATAGTTGCCTTAGTGGCCTTCTATGTTTTCTTGTTCACTTAGTTTTTCTCAAAATCTCTAAAGCTTTTATCTTTAATTTAAACTTTATTGCAGTTTATATGGCTTGATAAATTGGGGGATTATGACTGCATCTTTGGGGGTCCTTTTGTTTTCTTTTACTTGCTAGAGATTCTTTTTTGTAGCTTTTGGTCTTTGGGATTTCTTGTCCTTTTCTTAGTTGACCTTTAGTCCCTCTCCTCTGTACATGGCAGCCTATATGCTATCTTGCCTAGAAAGTAAATGTATGGTTCTTTTTTCTTTTTATACACTTGTGCTTTTTTATATTAAGCCAGGAAGTTTTCTGAAACATAATTTTTGTGGATTAATGTAAGTTGTGTTCTCCTTTGGCTTCCTACAGATGATCATTTCCCATTTAAAGGATCCATGAGCAATCATCAAAGATTGGGACCTGCTGGCCTGGCCTTGCACTATGCAAACATTATTTTGCAAATTGATTCTCTAGTGAGTTTATTAATTCTGTTCATTGTCTTTATTCTTTTTCAACTGAATAGAAAGCCATTGTTTTAGTTAATCTGCACAAAAATATAAAAGTAATCTGCATCTTATTCTTATATGCATACCTTCAATGTCGGTTTCTTTCTAAATTACGTCTTCAAGATTTCAATTTGGTAAGCTTCTGCCGTCAGGTTGCCCGATCAAGTTCCATGCCTCCAAGTACAAGAGATGCTTTATACCAGAGTTTACCACCAAGCATAAAATCAGCACTACGTTCCAAATTACAATCTTTTCATGTCAAAGAAGAGGTATTTCATGTTTCAATAACGTGAATGTTACAGTTCAGATGATACATACTATTTCACTGCACAGGGGAAGTTGATAAAAGAGGAACTAAACCGGAGCTCTTCCTGTACTGAGTCTTTTTCACTTTCAGCAACAAGAGAATTGCTTGATCATTTTAAAGTCCTTGTACTCATTCACTATTGTGGCTGTCATTTCTCTCTGCAGTTCACTGTTGCACAAATAAAAGATGAGATGGAGAAGACTTTGCAGTGGCTTGTTCCAATTGCTACTAACACAGCCAAGTAAGATGGCCAACTATTCTGCAAATATATATTTTTCCATTTCTTTCTAACATGTATTCATATCCTTAAATCATTTCCTTCTCTTTGATCTAATATTCATGTTGTTTTTGGTTGCCAATAATTTGATGCAGAGCCCATCATGGTTTTGGTTGGGTTGGTGAGTGGGCTAACTTAGGGTGAGTGACAATTCTCTTCTTCTGTCCTTTAGTTTTATTTTTCCTTTCCCCCTTGAAAGTGATTTCATTATGGAAATAAAAACATATGCAAAAATTAAACTGTGTATTATTCATGAATAAGGTCCGACCTAAACCGAAAACCAGCTGGCCCAACTGATGTGATTCGTCTTGAGACACTTTACCATGCTGATAAGGAGAAAACAGAAGCCTATATTCTTGACTTACTGCTCTGGCTTCATCAGCTGGTCAACAAGGCCAGGTTTGGGGTCATCGGTGGTGGCATGAAGTCAGCCAACAAATATCCAGTTGGCACATCCATTCAAAAGACAAATAAACACACGAAACGTGAGCCATCTACGTTTCCACCACTAACCTCAGAAGAACAGGAGCTCTTGCAGAAGGTAGCATTGAGAAATCGAGTCCCAGGAATTAGTAAAAGCCTGGACTTTGACAAGATCAGACTGAAACGGTATGATAGGCTGAGCAAGAGTAGTGGGCAATCCCCGCAAAGGGGAAGCAAGGAATTAGCAACGACTAAGAGGCTTCCTTCTCATGTTCCCATAATTGGTTTTGGTATAGAAAAGGAGAAGGCACTAGATGTTATCGACAGGGTTGATGTTCTTAGATAATTTGCGGAATGATATATACAATCATTATTGGAGTGATTGAGAGTAATACCATATAAAAGAGGCCTTGTCATGCATGTTCCTTGAGCTATATGTTGACCTTCGAAATGAGGGTATGTCTCGAGACCAAAGTCCTCCCTTCTTCGGGCATTCCATATTTGTGAAGAAGCACCTAGTGGTGGTGCAGAGCTGTCTCGACGTTATGCTAAAAGATTTTGCCTTATGCTGAGAATCGTTGGGTTGGATTTACAAGAGATGATGTATCGAGTTAATGAACGGGCGTGTCGATTGTGTACAAAGTGCAAGATCGTTTTTCTTCAATTGCCTAATTGCCTTTGTTTCTCGTTTGGAGTTTCTATTGCATCCGTAGTTTATGTTATCCATTTCGTCTTTTTTTTTTTCCCGAATTTTTTCCTTAAAATCATTTTCGTATTTTTTGGGCTGGGAGGATCTTTTTGACCTCTTGAATCTTTGAACCTCTTATTATCAGTGTAAAAAAGATAAAGTATCTTTTTATTATACATTAAATTCTTCAATTCAAATTTGTTTACAAGTCTCTTTCTTACACACTCATACATACAAGGTCCTTCTGTTACATTCTTTTAAGACATAAATTTTTTTAAAAATATAACCAATAAAGATAAATGACGGTAAATAATTTGAAGGGTCCAAAGACATAAATTTAGACAAATATCAAACTCATGAGTCATGAGAAGACTTCCTATTTTTATGTAATGACGTAAAGCAATATTCATGTAATGACTTGGGTATAAATCACCATCACGCAGGCCCTTCAACCTTCTCGTGAACCAAAGATTTCAACAGATCGTTCTTAACTCAAATAAATCGACTTTTAATGGACTATTTGGCCAATTTTGCTAAAATTTAAATCCTTGTGTCCGTACAATACATGAGTCAATAAGTAGCAGCCTAGATTTTTTATTTTTATTTTTATTTATTTTTTTCCTTTAAAGGAAGACTAGACCTTGAAATATTTAAGCGCGCGTCGCGCGTACACAAACAAAACAGAAACAAATTGCACGAATCCACTGCTTTCTGGTTTCTGCCTAGAGAGAGATTCTTAATTAACTGCAGAAAGATTCTTCTTTCGGCAGTAAATTTAAATTTTGTTATTTCATTGACTATTATGTTACAAGCAACAACTTAACACGATCATAACACCTCCTTTTCAAGTTTTAACACAGCCATGAAGGCTTCTTGGGGCACATCAACTTTGCCTATTGCCTTCATTCGTTTCTTCCCTTCAGCCTGGCAACAACCAAAATAGATGCAAAATCAGTTAATAATGTATAAGCACAGCCTAATCTGGCTAATCATAGTATATAGTCTGTTTCCTACAATTTGCTCGATCAAGAGATAAACCAAAATTATTCAGCAGTTTAGTTAAAATCTCCATCCAGTACAGGAGTAATAGCATGCTGAAAAAATTTACACTACTAGAACTGTGTTATTGAACTGTGAAATCCAGTTAGTTGCCATTTCCCCAGGGGTTGCAATTAAAAACTGAGCGACGTATTAAAATGTTGCACCTAATTTACATGTCATGAACAACGAGAAACATTTACACCTATAATTTCAACCTAAACATGTGAGCATAGTGCTTTCCTATATTCAACGTCCTAATGTGCATATTGCCTATAAGCACTAACGCACCATGCTTTAGACTTTTGCCAAACACGGCTCTGTAGTAATTGATTGTAAGAAATGTGATTCAATGCAACCAAGCTTTTAATTGCAAGTAATTTAGGTCAAAGTGACAAGAAGCATAGATGGGGGAAAGATAACTACTAATTTCTTTAATTGTAAGACTAGAACCGAATATGACAAGCTCAACCTCCCACTGTTGAAACTTGAAACATTAAAACATCAGTGAGAGGAATGAGGACATACGAAAAATGGAAATATAATATTTTGGCAAGATATAATACCTGTTTCTTGAGCAATTTCTTTTTCCTTGAAATGTCCCCACCTTAAATAATAAAGCAAAAATACAGAAAACATTCAGTTCAGAAACATAGCAAAACCAATTGAGAAGTTCTTCCGCAAATGACTACACAGAAGACAACATGCTGGAAACAATTAGCATGGAAAAAGCCAAATAAAACTGTAGCTTTACTGCTCTTGACAGATGTAAAATATGAGAAACACTTTGGTCTTGGACGGAGAAAAAATTAATCTGTAGAAAGTGATGAATGAGAGGAAAGGGAGAGATAAACTAAACTTTGCTTTCAACTAATAAAAGGTTCAGCATTTCCAAAGCTGAAATCTTTCTGAAAATTAAAAATATGATCCCTCATCTATCATCAACATAACCATGTTTGGAATGATAAAAGAAAAATATTTGGACATTAAATAAAACATCAAGCAGCAATAAGTTGTGATTAATAAGACGTATTAAATTTTATAACTACACATGGATTTTTCCAATCATCCCAACACCCTCAAATATCAGTTCTGCACTCCAATTCAGCCCTTTTGAAAAAACCTAAACAGATACTACCATCTCTGTTAACTTAAATTAGAACAAATATGTGTGCATTTTTCCTTTTTTGTTTCAAAGAGTGTATACAAGTGAACATTGATACTTTCCTAACTGAATAGCATATTCTTGAGATGTTAGGTTGGAATTGTCAATTTCAAGGACTATTTTTATTTTTTTTCATCTGTTGAGTAGAAATATAACAAAATGAACAAAGAAAGTGAGAGAATTTCCACCAGCGATTTTCACTTTTAACATAATTATTGACAATAAATTGAACTACAGTTATGTTGGATAACGATTAGAGGCCACACATGACAACAAACATCCATATTGATAAAACGTGAGTCCGTATGTAATAGTTGAAATGCATAGTTTCTGCTGCTAACCTCAAGTAACACAAAATTAATGCAAAAATATTGTTTATTTACAGAATATTTATCGTTAAGAAATGTACAGGTTCCTTAAGAGGCTAACCATAGCATTTGGCCAATACATCCTTCCTAATTGCTGACAAAGCTTCACTGGCAATCACTTTTGAACCTATGCATGCCTGTCAATGTCACATTTCATAAACATTTAACCAAATTAGTGTATAATTAAAAAAAACAATAAAAAGAGTATGTTCCAGAATCAGGCACTTGTATCTCTGTCTCAACATATGAAGTTTTACCAGCAACCACCCCCCCCCCCCCAAAAAAAAAAAAA
>MKYO02027363.1:88771-115123 GCA_002013955.2 Citrus medica | reverse complement strand
AAAAAAAAAAAGAGATTCTAACCAGAATGCTCTGGAATGCAAAAATCAACACCGTTATGTGCATTACTACGTAAGTTTCTGTGTCAAGCAGCATCTGTGTTTATGATACACAGACACCAGCACTACAAGTAGCTGGCATGATACAAGCTCGTTGACATAAAAATAAGTAGTATCATTATACGCACAAATATATACATGTACCATTGGGTTAAAGAGACGGCGATTGAGAATTTTATGTCCCAATTTAAGTCACACTCCTTGATCCTTAACATGCATTCAAATATAGATGCATAGAAGGGGAGGAAATTGGGGGCTAGTTTGCTTAGCTGGTAAAGCCTCTTGGGGTAGTACAAGAGATTGGGGGTTCTAACCTTTCTCACTTGGGTAGGGGAAAGGATGAATTGCCATTAGGCATACTGAAAGGATTTACAAATCTTACTTGGATTGGTACTTTAAACATTTGTCGTGGAATAAGCTCCTTCAACTTTTGAGTCAAAGCCCGGCCAACAGCATATGCCTGAAAAACAGAGTTTGCTTGGATCTCAAAACAATTTTGTCTAAGGAAAAAAATTTAACTCTCGAAAGGTTCCAGCTCAAACTTTACAGCAGCCTTTACGCTATAACTCATATAAAGAAAATATAAATGTAGAGCCCACAGGTGAGGCCATCTATGAAAATCACTTCTTCAAACTGATAATCCTAAAACAACGGATATCAGGCAACAGGTAAGTCCTTAACATACTAAAATTAATCCTAAAACGACTAACAACAAGCAACAAGTAAGTCCTTAATGTACTGAAATTAAAGGAGAGGGTGGAGCAAATATAGATTATTAGGTAAAATCAGCCATCTCTTGGACAAATATTAGCCATGGCTGGTGACATTCCATACATCAATGCCATTTCCATTCAAAATTTACATGTATTAACAAAATTAACAAAAATTAGCTACTTATGTAAATTTCCATAACTTTCTATTGCAAAAAATAAGAAAGAATAAAAAGAAATTCTTATAGTTTTCATGGTTCTGTATTTGGTAATCACTCCAAATAAAAGAAAGCCCAAAGTTGTGTGCATGATGAAGATTCGTCTGCCTGTCTTAAGCATTTCCTTTTTCAAGGTTTGCAGCATTTTCGTATTCCATGAAGTTTTCCTTAAGATTAATATCCACAAATTATATCCTGATGAGCCAAAGTTAACTAACCTTATCCTTGTGCACAATAGTTGCCAATGGTTCGACACAATCGCCATTAATTAATATGTCCAGCTTTATTAATTGGCTTTCCTTGTACCTGACAGTTAGATTGAGAAGAAATTATGCAATATTGCAAGTACAAACCCAACCCGTAAAAAGAGAGATGTTAAACAGATGTATGTGATACACAGTTATACGACTCAAAATCCAAATTCCGGATGCATATAGGAAATAATAATAATTCTTGTTTTTCAGATAAACGAGATTTACCTTTTTGTATTTTCTTAAGGCTGGTACTCACCTTAAGAAAATATAGTTTCTGTACAAACAAGGATAAGAATATTCTTGTTTTTCAGATAAATGAGATTTACCTTTTTGTATTTAATGAAGGAAAACTAGACTGTGAAAGCCTTCTAAATGGCTTTAATGATAAATATGTACATACGGTTGTTAGAGCTCAAATGTAAAATAGGCCACTGGACTGGAGTTTTCTTTTTAGTACTAGCTTAGATGGGGACTTGTAATATCTCATACGTAAAAGATGCAATTTATTACTCCTTTCACATAGCAGAGTTAAATTACTTTTATCCTGCTTTTGAACATAATTAAACCCATTGATTCAGCAGCCCAACAGTATCATCAGCTTCCTCATTTTACTCTTCTCTTAAAGTTATTTATGACACACTCAAGCTAAAGTTTCCCATGAGGGAACATCAAGAAGCTGAAAATTAATGAATAATGATTATTTCTATAACATGCACAGAAGTTTCACAAAGGAAAACACTAAAAATGATTACCCAAGAAATGTGTATTCCATGCTAGCATAGCCCTTAGTTCTAGATTTTAACTGGTCAAAGAAATCACCCACCATCTGCAAACAAATATACAGAAATTATATGGAAAAAAACAAAATATGAAAAATTAAACAAGGGAAGCCCAAAATAGTAAGAAGTGGCTTCAAGTAAGCAGATCAATGCAAAAGGGAAACAAGCAGCCGAATGTTACCTCAGCAAGGGGTAATTCATAGATTAAAGATGCTCTGCTCTCAGTAAAATATTTCATTTCCTTAAACTCTCCCCTTCTATCTTGAGCAAGCTCCATAAGTGAACCAATATACTCTTTTGGGGTAAGCAACTCAATCTGAAGGGAAAATATCAAATTAAAGTAACTTATTAATTTTTAAAGCTCTATAAGAATGATTTAATTTGGAGTTGAACAGCAGAAGAAGTAACAAGTATCTAAAGGTGAAAGATGTAACCTTAACAAACGGCTCTTCAATTGACCTCCTTTGTCCAGGTTCAGGAAGTAAAGAAGGATTTGAGCACTCAACCTTCAAGAATGTTGTTATAAGGTATACCGATAAGAAATACGAGATTACACGATACACCCACATGTAATATATATTAAATGCAAGAACTTTTGTCTGGGGAAAATTACATCATCACACTTTTTCTATCCACCAAAACTTCTTGTGCATTGACTTGCAACAAAATTATTCAACCCAAATCTCACCTATCCAGGATGAAAAAAATTAGGGAATTAAAAAAAAAAAAAAGAGGACACAACTTAGGACCCATTTGTTTCCATTTCAAATACTACTTTTGCCGACAAAACAGAAAATAACAAGTACAATACTCGGAGAATAGGATTTAAAGTTGATATTTTTGTCTGGACTGGGTGTAAGAAACCAGCAAAATGCTGATGAAGCAGACAGCAACATAAAGGAAGGTGACGAAGAAACAGAGTGTGGATGAAACGATTGTTACGAGCCATAAATCAATCAAGGGAGCAGGGAAATGGTGATGAAGAGTGAAGAAAGAGATTAGTACCAGTAAAATAAGCAAGTGACAAAATTGAGTTGCAACTAAATCCAAAATCAAAATGACAGAAAAAGGCATGACAAGTAATTGCATTAGCAGCAAGTACGAGTATCAGATATGAGACTCCTTCACAGCAATGCCCACTCATAAAAACAATCTATGGTTCCAAGATAGAGGCATTTAACCAGCCTTCAACCCTTTAAATCATTT
This sequence comes from Citrus medica, assembly GCA_002013955.2. Lineage (NCBI taxonomy): Eukaryota > Viridiplantae > Streptophyta > Magnoliopsida > Sapindales > Rutaceae > Citrus > Citrus medica. Next base: position 111,899 of record MKYO02027363.1, on the reverse strand, counting down.
TATTTATTTAGATAAATGAAAAGCATAAGCATGCAGAATTGGTTCTATGTAATCTGAATTTTCGAGCTTTTTCCTACATCCTGGAGATGCTATGCATAGATGTGGCAGCCATACTTTCAACATCAAAATCCACATGCTTATGAAGATGCAAAAAAACCAGACCAGATACAGGAAGTTCAGGATTAAAAAATTACAGTTTGACCATTAACGCAATTCACTCTGTACACGACACTTGGGGCAGTAGTTATCAGGCTCAAATTGTATTCTCGCTCGAGCCTTTCCTGCAAGAAAATTTTCCAAGGGTCAATACCAACTTTCCAAATTCTCCCCAACTTACAAGTCGATAATACTAGCAAAGTTGAAAAGAGAATAAACCTGGACAATTTCCATGTGAAGCAAACCCAAAAACCCACATCTAAAGCCAAAACCCATGGCACTTGAAGTCTCAGGCTCAAACTGCAAAGAAAGCATCATAACAAGATGAAGCACTGCTTCTTAATAGTATTATTTAAAAAATGAGCGGGTACACATCTTGCATTTACAGCAAACATAAATGAAAATGTTCACGAACCCTTAAAACTCCAATCACTGTAAGAAAGAGACATATTATAGAGAGCAAGTGCAGCTTATGCTGTAAGGCTGCTATCACAAGCATCTTAGATAAAAAAATCCCCTGAGACTACTTCCTAAACAAAGGATAATAATTTAAGTAAAACAATTCAAGAAGCATTACCAAACAACAGAATCTTTTCAATGGACAAGTAACCTAAAAAGAAACCTAGATTTAGTTTCAACTAAGACTAATGTAATACCCTATTTGGAACTTCAAAATACTAGAGCTGTTTTGGGTGTTTCACAAGATAATTAACAGAACGAAAGCTGAAATCGCTTCCTTTCATAAGTTGTATTAGGGGACCAGATAAAATAGTAAAATGCAAATAAATAATTAAATAAAAAAACTCCAATATTCAAATCCTCCTCATTTTAAGGGAACTTTTTATAATTAGTTCTGAGTCTCTCTTTCATTAGTCACCACATCTCTTAAATCACTTCAAGAGTCAGAAACTGTTAGAAGGATAATGAACTTCACAATTTCAACTCCTGAAATGGTGTTTCTAGTGTAGTATTAAGGATGTGTTCTTAAAACAGACAACCCTTGTATATGGCATATTAGCAATTTCACTACCTTCAAGGCAGCATCATTAAGTTGCAGTTTTTCCAATGCATCACGCAGTTCCGGAAACCTGCCAACAAAATTGACAACAAATGATGTTGTAGGCATAGACGTCAACAAAGTTACATTCTATCATACCAGAAAGCCAAAAAGAACAAGCTGGAGAATTATACTGGTCAGCATCAACTGGAAACAGGCCACAGAATACCATTGGAGTGGCTTCCTCATATCCAGGTAGCAAGTTATCTGCCTTTCTATTGAAGTGCGTGATAGTGTCACCCACTCTAGCATCTGCTACAGATCTTATAGAAGCTGAAAGGTAGCCAACCTACAATAAAGGCCCAGATAACTGGGAGAAGGATTAGCTAGAAAACTGCATAGAAGCTTGCAATATATCCATACACATAAGGGATAGAGATCTTTTAACTTATATTTTAAATTTTTGAAACAACCTCCAACCATTCATCCTATTTTTCCAATGGTATAGTGTTACTGAGTTGGCGACAATAAATGCTATACATTGACTTTACATCTATACCATTGTGTGCTACTGAGTGTAAAGTGCATATAAGTTGTGTATTGTCTCTTGAGGTATCTTCCCTATGTCTTAACACTGTATGTCTTGTACTTTTACTTCAGCAATAGACAATAAAGATAACCTTCTCTATTTCCTACTCTCTATCCCTCTGTCTTACAGAGAGAGAGAGAGTGTGTGTGTTTCTATCCCTCTGTCTTACAGAGAGAGAGAGAGAGTGTGTGTGTGTGTGTGTGTGTGAGAGAGAGAGAGAGAGAGAGAGAGGAAGACAGCAGCCACCAAAAAAATAAAAAGATACTATGAAAACATGAAACAACACGCCATACTGAGAAGGATGCTAATGGATAAGAATCATTTTACCTCACCTGCTTGAAGTTCTTCCACTTGCATTTGATTGGGAGATAACACTCCAATTTCATCAGCATAATAATCCTGAAGTTTAGACTAAGTTATTACAAAGTTGTCACAAAGTTTGAAACTGCTTCCAGATTATCACAGAACAAAACCTATAGTTAATTATCATCACTCATTACACTTTTCAAAATACATTAGCAGCTTTCCTCACAGAGTGAAATTTGGAAAAGACCTAAATGACCATTATAATAACTTGCAACAAAACAGATAGACCAAATGCAAACACATGTATGTAAAGTTATTTTTTGATAAGGTTATCCCACAAATCTTCAAATTAAAGGTATAGAAAAGACTTAAAAGTTGAAAAAGTAGTTCACCTTCCCACTGGCCATAAAGTAAATTCTGTCACCTTTCTTTATAGTCCCATCAATGACTCGAAAATATACGATCACTCCCCGATATGGATCGTAATAACTGCATAATCATAAAATAAATTTAAAAACAAAAGTGAAAACAATTAAATATTTTCAAGAACTTTATTAAGATGAACAGCAACAGCAAGTATTAGGGTTACTGATTCTCTGGAAAAATATGTAAAAGAAATTGAGAATTCTCTGTAGGAAGCGTCAACTCAAGCATGCACATGTTAGTGATTTTATGAAGAATGAAAAGCACTTGTTTCAATCATAAAGACTTGCTTAGATAATCCTCTATATGACAGACTTTCATAATCCATCTTCGCATGATTAATCAATCAGAAATCTAAACAATCAAATGCCTGAAGGTGAATAACTTGAATAAAGTATGCCCCAGTGTTAGAATTTTAAAAACAACAATTAAACAAACAGAAACATGAGTTTCAATGTCAAGGAAGAAAGACAAGTAAAAAGCATACCTATCAAATATTAAAGCCCTCAAAGGACATCCAGCAGTATTGGAGGGTGGAGGAATCCTTTTAACAATTGCATTCAGAATTTCATTTATACCAATGCCCTCCTACATAGCATCCAAAGAAGCATAAAATATTCAAAACTAGTGAATTCTTTAATAATCTAATTTCACTGAGTACCCCCCCCCCCCCCCCCCCCCAAAAAAAAAAAAAGCCACAGGCCAACAGTGGAGCCAAATGTCATGCAACTAACCTTTGCAGAGCAGAGAATTGCATTGGTACAATCTAGCCCAATAACCTACACAGAAAATGTGCGACCTTTAGCACTACTTTCTAACAAATGTCTGCACAAAAATCCTATTTTTAGCCGATTTTTGTACTCAGAGCAAGACAAGCAATAGTATATATAATTAAGTGGGTGTAACCTAACTTAAGAAAGGGCAGAAAGATGCAATGAGAATGCATAAATGCGTAACAATTCCATCTTGTCAGGACTTCATTGTAAATCATTGCACACTTTTTGCATCATTGTCAGTTTCTACTTCAGTTTCATTGACAACTTTGATGACAACTGGTACACATCACAAATGTAACACTTGATTTTTCTTCATCTTATAAAATCATAAATTTCTTTTATAAAGAGAAAAAGAGTATTGAAGCCCTTACATATCCCTTCACATGCAAGGCCAAATTTAGTTAGTGGTGTGACAAATGTATCCAAACACAGGCCCATCTTGCCTATGCTGTAATTTAGCCAATAAAATGAAATCCTAGTTAAACACAATTATACTATTGAATACTCACAAATACCAAAAGCTAAAGCCAATGGAAGTAAATATGTTATAGCTTATCACTATCAAACCCAAATTTTTTCATGTGCCTAAGACGAAAAATTTACACTAGCTTTGGCAATATCTGTGACATCCGAAAAACAGCAATGGTCCAACATGAACTACACACCCATTAAAAGAACCTGCTTTTTGCACACCAACCTCTTCAATTTCCCGAGCAACACGACTCGGTTCAGCACCAGGAAGATCTATTTTGTTCAACACCTGAAACAGGTGCCAATGCTCTATCTCAATTGACTTTTAATAACATAAGCAGAGATTTATGAATCAACATACAGTCATGAGTGTAAGTAAATAAAATCCTAATATTTTGAATATTTTAATTGTAAAATGCTAATCACAAGACTTAAACAGGTTAGAGATAATTAATCAAACATAATCTTTCCTCTCGGCTTACATGACATGTGTTCTAAGTGCAACTATACAAGAATTTCTAGGAGCTTCAATGCATTTCATGAGCATAGTCAAAAACAATTTTTCAGTGATCATATGTCTACCACAATGACATTATCAAGGCAATAATTTATCTCCACCACTGTATTTAATCAACAATTTTACATATATAAGCCCTAAACACCATCCACCTCCAGCTCTTCTACCCCCTCAGCTCCCTTTCAAAAGAAAGAAAAGAAAAAGGAAATAGATGATTTTATTCATGGAAAATGTACTTCCTAACATTTCTCAAATTATCTCCATTATCAGCATTTTCCTAAATTCAGTTTCAAGCTAAAAGTATGGTATATTTCATGTACCGCTATTTGAGTACTCAGGCCAAAGACAAAATATTTGAAAGGAAAAAAAAAAAAATCAACGAGTAAACATAAAAGTATTGACGAGACAAAGAATGATGGCTTACTTACTGGGATAATTTCAAGATTGTTTTCCAAAGCCAAATAGACATTAGCCAGTGTTTGGGCTTCCACTCCCTGCAAAATAAGAAAGATATATGCAGTTAATAGTGATAATGAACGCAGTAATATTAATGGCAGTGGTGGTGGTCACAGTGGTACAGAAGAATACATGCATTTGGCAACAGGTCAGTTAACAAATTTCAGTGAGCTATCGGACATAAAAGTTTAATTATATCAACAGAACCAGGACAAGAATGTCTAAACAATTTTCTGTGTTAAATGGTATAAGTAGTTAAATAAAATGATATGCTAAGTACAGAGTAGATAAAAGTTACCTGAGAAGCATCTACAACAAGGAGAGCACCCTCACATGCAGCAAGAGAACGAGAAACCTACACACAAATGAAATGAGAAAAGGATGTTAAATCTCAATCCTCAGAAGTTGCAGAAATAGACAAAGTGTCATGTTTCGACACAGAAGTAGACGATGGCAATGTCTAGGGCCTCGTCAAAATACTTTCATCCCCTGGTATATTCCATTTATTTACCTCATACGAGAAGTCCACATGCCCTGGCGTGTCAATAAGATTCAAGCAAAACGGTTCATTTTCGAATACATAACGCATTCGAGCTGCCTGCCACAAAAATTTGACCAAAATAAGTTGTAACATCAAAACTCATAAAGACATATATGTGAACAAAATAAAGAAAGACATAAATCCCACTAATATATTACCAGAAAATAAAACTATACAGGGAAAGTCATAACGACATCAAATCAGCTATTTTCAATTTGCATCTTACAATTAGAAGTTCACCACAGATCTTCTTACAGAAAATCTGAGGAACTGATCCCCAATTAATATCTCTAACATCTACTCATATTTGCATGACTTTAGCATTTAACAAGTAGCACATATTTATTCTTACATCAAAACGATTAAAAATTAACTTAAAAAGGTCTTATTTACTTGGAAATTTTGAACTGTTCAAAAACAAGACACAAGTATATCCAGGGAGACATGAATGATAGCACAACATGCAGAGGTTACAGAAATTCAATTATTTTCCACTACATCATTTCAATCAGCACAAAACTAAATTTTTTATTTTATAAATTCCACCACACGGTTGCCATTTTACCACCCCAAATACACAAAAGTACTCTAAAATTATGGAAACACAAGAATGCTGAGTCAGCAGCTTCTTAGAGAATCAAATTTCCATAGCCATGAAAGGCCATCACCAACTCCTATTCCTTGAAAAGAAATATCACAACAAAAAAAATAATTTAAGCAACAACAATAGACATGCTAACCAAGCAACAATTGATTATGAAGCTTAAAAAATTTATTAAAAAAAAAAACCTGTAGTTTGATAGTGATGCCTCGTTCTCTCTCCAAATCCATGTTATCGAGAAACTGCTCCTTCATTTCTCGCTTCTGTACGGTGCCAGTCATTTGCAACAATTTGTCGGCTAAAGTCGACTTCCCATGATCAATATGAGCTATTATGCTGAAGTTCCTTATGTTTGATGCAGGAACCTGGGAATGTACATTTGCAGCAGTCAAATATATAGTAAAGTTAATCTCCATTAAACTAATTAACGAATTAATTAATTAATAAAAAAAGAAATGAAACCTTTAAGAGACGGTCCTGTCCAACTCGAGTGGCCAACTCGGCATCTGTAGTCTGGCAAGAGACTCGAAAGATACATCTATGTTTAGAGCTAGCGAGAGAATAATTGCAGCGCCGGTGAGATTTAGAAAGGAAATGTGAGAGTGATGAGATGTGAGGCTTCTTTAGTGTTGCAAACGTTTGATGTTTTATGGATAAGACGGGCGCTGGTGAAGAAGAGAGCTCTGTGGCCATTTCGAAACAAAACAACGCAACGCAAAGCTACTGGTTTTTCTCTGAAGCGCGCCTTTAAATTGGTACCGGGTAATTTTTATGGGACCTCCCCACAAGTTTAGCGTATTGACACCATGAAGGAAAGTATCACTGTAATTATAACGAAGATGTTAGTATTATGTCATTTTAGGACTGTCGAAATTTTGATAAAATTCTAGACTATTGGGTAATAAAAAATCCCTCATTTCTAACATAACAAACACAGTAGCTAATACCCCAAACATTAAGTAAAATCACACTTTCAGAAATAAATAATATGTAAGCGTAGTTTAATGAAAATTTAATTTTACTTTTCTCCAATGGTTAAAGAATTAATGTGCCTAATTGAGTGATGTTAGAATATTAATGTATTCTTAAACTTCAATTCAAATTCAAATTTACTTTAATGTTCTATAAATTTTAAAAGAGCTTTTATGATTTTACCCTTTAATTATGATGTCATATACATTCTTATACTAATATTAAGGGAGATCTCTATAATTATGTTGATACTTTCTATCATAGTATCAATATGCTAAATCTGAGGGGAGGTTACTAAAAATTAGTCAATTGAAACCTGTCCCTGCTTTTAATTTTAGCCGCAATTAAATGAAAAGGAAAACCCAGTAACCCGAAAAGGAAGTGGGCCGATTTTTATGGGCGTAGGCCTCATTGTATATAGCCTCCTCGTAGACCTAAGGTCCGTGCCTTTATCCTCTTGCTGTTTGTTTTGTCACTTGGATTTACCGATTGGTAATAGTTAGTACAACTCGATTGAAACTGGTTCAGGAATCAGAACTGAATCAATCGATCGATTCATTTTTAAATTCGGTTTAAATTGGTTCAAATTTCAAGAAAGAAAATGTGTAATTATCCCATTATATTGAATTAATCTGGAAATTAATGGTTATTAGATTAGTTTTATTTTTGTAGACCGTAAATAATTTCGGGAAAGTATTTAAGAAATGCTATCATGAAGGAGGCAAGCATCATTCAGCTTAGAAGTGAACTTTCAATATTTTCTCAAAGCTACCAGAGTTGTTCTTACTTAAAGCTTTTTTCCTTGATTTATCCTTATAAATTCAAAATATTCTTTCAGTAATAAACTTAATAGTAGACTAACTAGTAACTAGCACATTGTATCCATCATCTTTTGCTAAAATCTAAACACCAAATCCAAGCTTACTAGCCGGATAGACCCCATTTACTCTGCTTTCTTTATGCTGCTTCTGCCTTGAAAGCTTCACACCATTTTCCCCCTTCACGCCATTTTCCTCTTTTGTCTTGCTAGGTTCCCTTTTTGATTCCTCTCTCCTAGTCTTCCTGTCAAGCAAGAATTGATAAACGAAAGGATAAGATACCATACAAAATGTAAACTGCTTACTTGGTGAGCTAATTTGTCTTAGATTAATCTCAAGAAACAAATAAAAGATCAAACCTGAGTTGAAGGAAAAGAAACAGCGCACCAAAAACCACAGTTCCCCTTACAACAGACTTCAGCACTATCCTTCCATAAGGCTTGTGTGTAGCTGCACTCAGATCATCTGTTCTATCAGGATTTTCATCTGGAAGAATATTCACCTCTTCATGTTCTTGGTTATCCTGTTCAACAGGATATATAAGCCCAAAAGCAATTCAGATTATGAGTTCTGAAAAGAGACCCAAAGCCAAAATATTAAATGAAGCAACAAACCTGGTTCTGCGTGTCACATGTATCTCTTGCACAGCAAGAATCATTTTTGGTATCTATGCACACTTGAGAACTGCAACGACCCAATTTTTCTAGACATTCAGTCGTTGAGCAGGAATCTTCATCAAGTATTGATTCAATTGTGTCGGGAGGACAGACAGCATCCTGGTGGACTAAAGGATGATCTTCGGAGGCTGTATCTAGTCTACTTCTATTTTGGTCAGCGTTACTTTGAATCATTCTATCCCAATGCTGGGAAGCACATTCTTCATCTGCGCTCTTAGGTGCTGGCTGATCTGATTCTGAAATTGTAACATTACATACCACTTTGTCACAGTTAGTAAAATTTGATTTCATGTCCGGCACTAAGGTATCTGCCGTAGGTTTAGCCAGATTACAAGAAGCATTCTCCACGTGTAAACCCTCTTGTGAAACAGACTGGGGCGAAGTTCCGTGACTATTATTTCCATAATTGTCATCAGCTATCATACCAACTGCACATTTACCTTTCTGATCCCACAGATGAAAGTCAAGCAGCGAATAAGACTGAGCCGACAGCAGCTCTAAGCATTGATTGCAATGTTCGTCTTTCAAAGCATTTGATTCTATTTGAGACCATTTGCCCTCATCATTTTCCACCTTTGATTCTACAGACATGCAGGTTCTTTCGTCATTTGAAACATTGTAATCTGGATTGTTTGTGGTACATGAATGAGCACCTGAAAATGATAGGAAATGCTTGGTAGAGGAGCCAACGTTGTTTACTTCCGTGTCAATAGCTGGCTTGTCAGTGATAGATGTTGAATGATGCACTAGTTTCTTATACTTGAACATGTTCTGGGACACATTATTATTCATAAGGTGAGCCCTGCAATCTTGAAATTCAGGTGATGAAACTACTTTGATATCATATGGTGCATCTAGTTCAAAATCCAATTTCAGTACATCTGAAATAGGCTTAATTCCAACAGCTGAAGATACTTCCACATCATTTATGTCAAAAAGCTTGCTTCGAAATCCATTTTCGATGGTCCTTGGTGTTGAATTTGACCCATGAGAACTGGGACTTCTGTATTCTCCAGAACAACTGTCATTTCCATCAAGCTGAATAGGGCTGCTGGTACCAGTTTCCTGGAAAATCATATCTGAAATTGATAACTGATCAGTAAGATCACTCCTTTCTTGTGTGCTGCCACCCGTACAACCCTCAAAAACATCATTTTCCAGGTCAAGATCACTAAAGTACAGTACACCAGTTTCATTTCTATGCTTGATAGTTCTCGCAGGAGAAGTCCTATCACTTAAATGGATCAACGAATCAACACACGAAGAAGATGAAACACCATCCTGCTGATAATCATCTTCCCCAAGCAGTAAGCAAGAATATTTTTCAACCAATGAAGACACTCCAGGAGAATGTATTAAATTAGAATTTATCTGGGATAAAGCACCATAAGAGCAAGTTGTTGTGGAGCCATCGGCTTGAATCATAGAATTGCAGTCTGAATCATCAACAGACTCTTCAGAGCATGTATCAAACTTTTTGTTAGAGGCCGCAACAGAATTTTTCTACAAAGGATGATGTAAAATGTCAGAAACGCAATGAAGCAGATTCACAAAGAAAACAAAAACAAAATCTCTTACAACCAATCTTAGATGCTGAACTCAAAAATAGTCGTTCCCTTAAAGCAGACACCAAAAGAAGGGAAAAAAAATTCTTCGATTTAAGGAAAAAGCTAAAACTCTGTACCTTCTTGAGATCTGCCGTTAAAACTCGGTCTGAGTTGAGATTAGCATTACTCAAAAATCTGCGCTGCGACTGCTCCAACCTTCTCCGGATGCATCCAACATTATCTGTAGGCATAGCAACCGTACAAGTGACCTTATCAAAATCTGGAACCTGTGACAAAACTTGTCAGTACTCAGCTTGTATTTCAAATTGACTAGAGAACAATCTTCATACGTAGTGATGCATGTGTAAGAATGCATGCTTCTGAGGCAAATGGATAGAGTGATTCTACGAATCTTACATTTAATTGCCTTGACCTTGCTTTCTTTGAAAGGGATCGTATACACATACAAACTTTTCGAGTATTTTTTTTCTCAACAACATCAGATGGCGAGAAAAGATCAATTCCAGTTAATCCCAGGATTTTGCAAATCTGGATTTAGAAGAAACAAAACAATCGTTAGTTGTATACAACCAAATATATATATGTTAGGAGTGCCATAACCAATTTATTCCTTTTGAGTCTTGGAATGACTGGTTTTAGACTTTTAGCCCTCTAATGATAATCAAACAATCCAAATTTGGACTGAACACCATTAATGCAAAGCTAAGTTTGTGAATTCTTGAATTTCAAACTATTGATTGTGGTTTTGCACAGTATATAAAGCACCAATGTGCACACTGTCCTTTCCAGAGAATTGCGTTGAGGTTGGACCATAACGTGCTATACTCCAAATCCCCACATGAAAGGACAGGCAAGATGGCGAAGCTTACCTTCAAAAATGAATCAACATTAGAATAAGGCATGTAGCTCCTGCTGCTCTTCCTAGGGGCAAATAGCTCATACTTGTATGCTTCTATCTGTCTTAGTTCCTTATACCTCGCCAACAACATTCTCCATACTTCTCCTGATATTTCAAAGCTGCAAATGAAACAAAACCAGAAAAAACAGCAGAGAAATTGCTTAAAGAAAGTTTTAAGAAAAGCAACAAAAACAAGTATTGATGTTTTGAAAGAATTACTTCATTTTTCTTTAAATACCTCTTTTTCACATCCTTAATTCAGATTTCAGTGCAGAATTCTTCTTTTAAATCCAAATTTCCCTTTTATCTTACACATCTTCTCAATTTTACAGAGCATCACTATATATCATCAATAGAAATTCTTTGAGAATAACGCCAGTAATACTGGTACAGTAGTACTATAAAGAAGTGGTTACTATGGTCATGAAAACCTTTGGCACTTGTGGTCTTAACAAATTAAGATTGTTCAGAATAAGCACAAAGATTGAATCAGAACACAGCAGGTCATGCATGATAAGGCAACGAACAATAAATAAAAGGTAAGTTAAAGGGCTTAAGAACAAGCCAAATCCATAATCCATGGGGAGAAAAAAAAAATCAAGAGAAGAGAACGTACAGCAACTCTCCATCAGCTAATAAATCAGACATATTCACGTTGTCATCTAATCTTGTCTGGAGGACCTCTCCTAGCCATATTCTTGCTTGAGTCTGTAAGTAGGAAAAGGGAAATAATATTTACTTAAATATAAAAAGAAATGAACATACTAAACTAACGTCCGTCTCAAGGCTTACGAATTCATAATCAAACAATTAATCTACATCTTTGCCGGAAAATCATTTTCTCACATGAGAGCGGAAATACCATGTAATCTTTGAATCTACAAAAGGAATATTCATCTAGTAATAGAGAGGAAAATATTTAATTGATTTTATGCTACCAGTTCAGATTCTTTTTTTTTTTTTAATAACTAGAGTATGTAACAGTATTTAGCGAGTATCAAACTCACTAAATCACGATAAACAATTCAATATAAATAAAGAAATAAACTTGAGCAAACAGTGACTAAGTTAATACATTCAACAGATTAAATTTAAATTAAAAAAAGAAAAAAGAAAGTTGACAACAGGGAAAGAGAGATTAGATGGACCTGCAAGAAGGCGTCATCGAGCTCACGAAAGTTCGATTCAGCCGCAAACGGAGAAGGAGAAGAAGAAGAAGAAGAAGAAGAGGAGGAGGAGGAGGAGGAGTGGCCTTCTTCCATTATTACCATTTTCCCGCCAAAAACAAACAAAAACAGACGAAACTCCTCCGGTGAGTTTATGGAATCAACGTGAGCCAAAACAAAACGAAAAAGGCAAAAAAAAAAAACAAAAAGCAAAAAGAGACGGAGCTAGCAAGTGGTGCCGTGGATCCTGCAGTGCACTTTCTGCGCGTTTCCATTTTTCATTTTTAACTTTTATGTTCGCCCTCCATGCTTTACTCCACTTATTATTATTACTATTATTATTAATTACACTATTCAGTCATTACTGCTGTCTGTCGACTGTCTTGTCTGTTTCCTAGACTCTGGCGTTGGCATTTAGTTTCGAGTATTTTAAGACACAAGCTTTCCTACAGGAGATAGATTAGTCATCGATATGCTATAATATCATATGCTTTGTTTATTATTAAATTTTTTTACTAGATTGCAGGATAGACACGTTACAAGGACGTCAACCAGATAACATCTGCCAGTCGCCAAATTCCCTGCGCTCTCTCCATTCACAGACACAAATCACATTTCGCCTCGATTCCTCCACTTGTTCGTATGACCATTCGAATTAAAAAAATTGGGGTGACCACTCAAATCAAGGAGAGCCCTGCGGCCGCTGCCCTATTCTTGTTGACTTCGTCGTGCTTCAATTAATATCTCACCCTACTCAGTCGTAACGGAGGTTTAACAGCTATCAATACTATACACTTCGAGGTTTTTAAATATCGAAGGTTAATTACAATTTTCAAACATTTGTCGTCGGTGTGGCAGCTCATGTCGTTTTAAGATGCGGCTGCTCTTGTACGCGTGGCATTATGTCTCAATCTCGTAAGGGAAAGGGACGTGCTTCAACAGCACCAATAGGAGAGAGAAATGACGGATTTCCAGTTCACCAAACTCGGGGTAAAACGAACGTTGCTCGTAGGGCCGCGCATTATCCCATTTAGTTCGGTTCCCGCCCAAAACCGGATCAAGTAATAGAAACTATAATAGGATCAAACCGAACCAAATCAATTTAGTTCCATTCGGTTCAATTCCATAGTTTGAATTAGTTTTATTTTGTTTGATTCGAATAATTTTATCATGTATATTTAATTTTTAAAAAATATAATAAAAATATATTGTTATTACAATAACAATCTTGAGTCTACAAATTGACGTAACAAATTCAAATAAATCAACTTAATAAAGTTCAACACTAAACAAACTTACATAATAGTTTAGAAATCCACTATAAATTATAAATCTATAATAATAAATAAAACAAGAAAGCAATAACACAAAATCACATATAAATGAAATTTTAAAGTTCCATTGCCAAAATATTGATCACTTTCTGATTCTTCAACATGTCTTTTAACATAAAGTTATTAGGGATGGCAATTTGCAGGCTTGGGCCGGGCTTTTTAAAGCCCAGGCCCAAGCCCGCATCATTAAAAAGAAGCCTAGGTCCTTCAAAAGCCTGGCTTTTTAAATTAATTATAAAATATTTTTTAAATTAAGAAAAATATTTAAATTAAAGATAATAATCTAATATATAAATAGAATAATGGTCAAATACATGAAATATTAATAATACAACCTAATAAAATAACAAATACTAATATAAAAAATTAAACTAATTTAATATTTTGAATTTTTTCTTTTTTATTTAAATTAAATTTATTTTTTATTCATAAATTTAAAAAGCCTGGGCCAAGTCCGGACTTTTTTACTAAGCCCTTGTCCAGGCCCAACATATGTGGGCTTTGTAATATTTGAGCCCACATCTAGGCCCACCTGTACGGGCCAGGCTTTAGGCCCGCGTGCCTGGACCAGCCCGGGCTTTTTTGCCACCCCTAAAAGTTATCAACACACGTGTACATCCACATTCACAATACCTACATTATTTCTCAAAGTGATCCAAGTATCAATGATTAAACAAATTAACATAAAGTCATACTATCACATGAATAATCACTTGTACGTTATAAAATTTATTTTTAAGTTTTAGTTTTAATTTTTTTTTTCTAATTTTTTTAATCAAAACTGTTTGGTTTTTAAGTCAAACAAAAACTAATTGGTTTAGATATTTATTAATCATTTGATTTTTACTATACAAACCAAGCCGAATGTCCACCCTTAATTATGAGTGGAAATTAAGTATTAGCTGGAGCTAATTAAAGACTTTATTATTCATCACAAATTTACATACAATTTGTTTGGGCGTTTAACAATTTTAGCCATGCAACATCCATTCAATTTTCAATCATGACACCAATTCGAGTGATGCTAGGGCTGGATAATATCCCATTCGGTTCAGGCCCAAAACTGAACCAAATCAGAATCAATTGGTTCCAAAAAATTAGAACTGAATGAGAATTGAATTGTTGAACTGAACAGAATCGAATAGTTCAATTTGGTTCGATTTTACATTATTTAGTTTAATATTTAATATTTCCTTTTTTTTATAAACTATTGTAAGATTTATCACCTTAATTTGATCATTTTTTCAGTGCAATTCAATTGTAACAACTAATTATTCATGTTTTACACAAAAGTACTAATATAAAATAATTTTATAATAAATAAATATTATTGTATCAATAATTTTTATGTTATTATGAACTGATCAGATTCTCAATTCGGTTCAAACTAAAAAAGGTCGGTTTATAATATTTGATTCATTTGGTTTTTATTGTCCGAGCCATACCGAATGCCCAGACCCAGATAGGCGGTTGGATACTTGGATTCATTTGAATGTTTAAGAGAATTGCAATTAAATGCGTGGGTTGGGGCCTTGATCACTAACCCATGCTCAGCTTGTAACCTTATATTTTCAAATTGTGTGGGCCGGTTTAGTCTAACCCGGATCATGTAGGACTGTGCCGGCCCTTTGGGCTCAGTTCTGTAAGTTCCCAAGTAATAGAGTGGGGTGTATTGAATAAAAAGGGCAAAAGAATAACGTCGACTGCCTCAACAATTTACGACTTGCTACGAATATATATATATATACACACGAAAACTAGCTTTCAGGATCTGGAAATGAGCTCACTTGTGACCTCATTTCCTATATATGTGTGTGTGTGTGTAAATACTATTTTAAACAAATTTGATTTTCCCAAGTAATAGAGTGGGGTGTATTGAATAAAAAGGGCAAAAGAATAACGTCGACTGCCTCAACAATTTACGACTTGCTACGAATATATATATATATACACACGAAAACTAGCTTTCAGGATCTGGAAATGAGCTCACTTGTGACCTCATTTCCTATATATGTGTGTGTGTGTGTAAATACTATTTTAAACAAATTAAAAAATGATCGAAAACAAATAGTTTTTTCAATTTATAATATATAAAAGTAAAATATATATATATATATATATAGGTCTTAATCACCTCATTGTCAATTTTTACTTTTATATATAATAGATTAAAAGAAACTAATTGTTTTCGATCATTTTTATCAAATTTGTTTAAAAATAGTATTTTTCATTTTCATGATCCGGCCGACTATGAACTAAATATATAAAAAGATGCAACGGGACATAATTACACGACTCACGTAGACTGTCTCTACTTGTATTTTGTTCCAATATAAAAAAAATGCCACAACCACTATCTTTTTCTCCATTTGTTGTTTTCTCAGAGAACAACGTGCCGGAGTGTCTTAAAATGCTTGTTTCACAGAGAGTCAAGAGACAGCATGAGACAGTGGTCAGCTGACTTGATGAATAATTTCTAAATAAAATTTCGTGATTTAATAATGAAGTCCAGGCCTCCGTACGTTAACATCATAATAATTTAGGCAATTATTGAATTAGAAAATAGTGGAAAAAGCGTTGCATCTTGCATGTCCCTCTCAAAAACATTTTCCTAGGCATCCGTCCGTCTCCCCCACAGGGTGATGTCAATCATCAAATTTTGCCTTGTTTGTACAGTTGCTTATACTTGCTGCTGCTTCTTGGACTAGTTCAAAAGAAGCAGCAGAAAGAAGAGGCGAGGCAGCTTACACAAACACAATTGCATTATTGTTCTTGCCGCTTTTTCAAACTTTCAACAGAGAGAGAGACAAAGAAAGAACCAAGAGCCGAGCCTAAGGGGAACAGCCCCCCACATCTTTTATGCGCTTTTCTCTTCTTTTCATGTCTACTCGCTGCAAAAGCACCACAATCCTATTTCAATCCACCGTGATGGGGTGTCACTTTTCTTTCTTTCTTTCTTTCTTTCTTTCTTTCCTTCCTTGCTCTGTTGCTCACCAGGCTATAACCATCTTTTCATAATTTTTTTTTAAAGCAGCATGCCATATAAAGGAAAATAAATAAATAAATAAATAAAAAGGCCAAAATCATAATTCATTCAACCCCAATTACATTATCCCATTTTCTTTTGACTGTACAGTTGGTTAGTGGTTATTATTCCATCCCCCCCACCCCCATTTTCCAATTTCTCTTTTCACTATTATCTGCTCCAGAGATTCAACGTTTTGCGCTGTCCCACCATATGTCTAAGATGTACAAAATTGCGTAACACCATACCCTGCAATTCCTTTGTCACAAAATCATAGTCATTGCCGATTAGCACACAGAATTCTCTCTCTCTCTCTCTCTCTTAAATAAACACACAAATGCCTATACACCCTTCAATTCTTCAACCTATAATAGCCATTTCCTTCATCTCTTGTCCTCTCTAAAGATTCTGTGTATGAAATCCCGGAATCTTTTAGAGTATAGCTTAGGATCCACTGCTGAGATGGAAGAGGGATCCACTTGTAAGGACTTGTACGCATGTTCCAGCTTTTTGCTAATATCATAATCCTGGAGAATGTCTATGATACCGAAATACAGGACCACGTCAAATACCTCACCACCACTCCATGAAGGGGTTGAATGGTTGCTTCCACTTCCCATAAACTGATCTATTTCAATCTTCGATACCCGCTGTGCTCGTGCTGGCGTGTTTGCCCCTAACCGGAGGTGTGGCCCCCTGCAATATTAGAAGGTGAAGACAAAAAATTATTACACAAATCCTGAATTCAGTAAAAATTATCACCCAAAACAAATCCATCGTTGAAAATCATATGCATAATCATTATATAAATACAGCTGCAACTTTGGAACTCAGGTCTTGAACTTTACTAATATATCATCTCTAGTCAAATGGCAGTTATGAGTGTTACAAATATATAAACCATTAATTTAACCACATAAAACTTCATTTAATACTTCAGATTGTTAACAATAAAAACATTTTTCAAATGTTCAATCAGTGAACGGAACTAGACCAAACAGACAGCTCTCTAAAAAAAACAAGAATACCCCACATGAACCTATTGTCAACAGAATCACCCACAATTTTTCCATAACTCTTGAGCAATTTTCAATCCAATTTTCAATGATTGACCTTCAAAGGAAGAAATGAGCATCTAAACTATGATGTGGGAGACGGAAATTATTTTAAGAAAAAAACAAATCATGCAACCACAAAAAATTGGTTCATTTTTTGGAGAACTCTGATCGCATTCTCTTGGCTATGTCCACATGAAAGTGATATTTGTTTGATGCACTCATAGATTTCTATTTGTCTAAACTAAACCCTGGGTCCACCAGCAACGAAGATGTACATGTAGCATAGGCACATGGGTATAGAAGATGACCAGGCAAGGCCCCAGATTGTGAGAATTTCAAAGCAACAAATATTAAGTATGATTACGTTAATGTTGGATCACCCGATTCCCACCAACATTTTCGCTGGTAAAATCCATAGTCTACAAATGGAAATATGATACAGTTTACAATCTTCATCTCTCACCCAATTTTTGTTTTAAGCTATGAGGAACTCATTGCTTTTACAATTAATAGAATAATGGACATTTATGAAAAGTAAACCACATACCGGCCTTCCATAACCCAGTCCATATCTGGCAGCAAGTGATATCCTCGCATAAATGTACCAACAATATCCGAATCTCTTTTGTCTGATCAAAGCATACAACATATTTATGTTCTAATAGTAATGTACTAAAACTTAATCATATTAAAAGTCTTAAGGGCCATAATAATTTACCAAGACAGTGCTTATCATTTGGCGACATCTTCATCTCATCACCCGAGTAATCATCACGAAAGTGAAGACCAATCAAAAGACTGTAATCCATTATTCTTTCTGCTTCCAAGAACTCGCAATCTCTATCTATTTGTCTGAAGAGGATAGGAAATCAGTTATGATCAAGGCAAAATAGCATCAGAGGGTTGGGGGAGTGTGCAAAGGTTTATGTGTGGAAGAGAGAGAGAGAGAGAGAGTCATTCGTCTGAATTAATGTAACAAAAGAAAATGACATCACAACTATCTGAATTTTACCGGATAAGTTCTTGAAACCATGAGCGATCCAGGCGAAATACAAAATCAAGATCAAGGTCCTTTAACGTAGTTGTCTCATCAATTTCCTCCTCGGGCTTGTCAGTTATGCGGCCATAAGAAGAGCCTTTCAGGTCAAATCGCCTGTGAATACGGTACTCCGAACAGAACAGATTGCCCATCACAATAAACCGAGTCTGGTTTCATTCATAGCAAATATTAATCAAATTTAACAAACAATCTCTTAAATAATGCCTTTAAATTCCAAATTTTTACTACCAAATTATACCTTTTGACCTCCCACTGGTTTAACGCAATGTACACCAAAGAACTTTGTTACCAAGGTATTTTTGTACTGACAAACATGCTGGTAGTAACTTGGGAGCATCCTAATAAGCACCTGAACATGGTTAGCAATCCCTGATGAGTCAATCAACCACGCAATGAAAGATATGCATTACACTTGAAATGTAAATGCCAGAAACTAGATTAAATACCACAATCTTATTCCCAACAGCTATTAGAGTGACATTTACTTTTCCAATTTTAACCTTTTTTTTGGCACATTTTCCATTATGAGTTAGTTTAATGAATTCAGTTAAGAGGGATTGACAACTAACCTTGACTTCAGATTTCTTCACGGTTTTTATCATAAAACGATCATCCTGAGTTAGGTAAAAGAAGCTTCCACTCTTTCCAGGTGAAGAAAGTTCCCTAAGTGCATCATCTCCACAAATAGCTAGCATGTAATCCGCTGGATCTATTGCAAACAATTCCCTCAAATGTCTAAATAGCAAACAAAGTAGCCACCACCATAAATTTAGAAAATTCCCACGTATAATACAACACATGATATTATAATAATTAATAAACACATAAGAAACAAGCAGATGAAAGACAATAAAACAAAAAACTACCAAATCCCAACTCAGCTGCGCATTGATATTTGACAACTACCTGAACACCATAGGACAATAATCCTTCCATCTAAAGTCCATTGACTGATGAGGAGGAGTAAACTTCGATCCCTCTGGTGGGAACCTCGTCCAAAACTTCTCCTTTGGCTCAAAATCACTCTGCCTAAGTTCTCGCATTACAGAAGCATGTTTACCAACAGAATGCCTACCAACAAAACATGAATCATCATTGTCGTTGCAGCAGGAGTAGTAGTAATAATAATAATTAAAAAAAAAAGAAGAAGAAGAAGAAGAAGAAGAAGACCAAAGAAACACAAATTAAAACGAAAAAAAGGAACAAAGAAGAAAATTTACCGGATACCCAGTTGGAGATTAAGCATCAAGTCATAGTTCTTATGACCCTTGGAAATGGTATGACCAGGTTTCTTAACCTCACCATCAGCGGAGCTGCAAGGACTTTTCTGAAACTGCCCAATTCCATTTGGAGGTCCACCAAACTGGTTCTTGTACAACATTGACGCAGCCTCAGCTTTATCAACAATATCACAAGTGATATCACCGGCCTCGCCATCCAATTCCCATATATATATACGAGGACGAGCGGGATCAGCCGAGGATGACCTCTTTCGAGCACCCATTACCTCAAAATTCTCTCTTTCATCGTTCTTCATATTCTCATGATTTGACCATGTAAACACGCCTTTACCTTTAGGCAGCCCATTATCCCAACAACCTTCATATTTATTCCCATTATTCCAACTCAAGGTTCCTTTACCAAAAATCACCCCGTTTTTCCACTCGCCCTCGTACACATTCCCGTCACTCCATGCATATTTCCCGTAACCATCCATCAAATTGAACCTCCATGAACCCCGATACACATCCCCATTAGCGTAACGCTTCTCGCCGTAGCCATGCTTACGGTCGTTGCTCCAGGAACCTCTGTAAGTGTCCCCCTCAACGCCAACGAAGGTACCTTCACCGTCCATGCGACCGGACTTGAAGCCACCCTCGTACGTGGCACCAGACGGCCACGAGAACTTGCCCTTGCCGGAAGCTCTGCCTTTTCTCCATTCGCCCTCGTACATGCAACCGTCGGACCACACGTACTTGCCAACCCCGTGGGGCGCATTGCCGGAAACGGCGCCGGTGTAGAGGTCGCCGTTGGGGAGGATCTTCTCCACCACGACACCTCCACCGGTGTCGCGCGTGGGGGTTACGCGCCTGGAGTTGGGTTTGGGGTGCTGGTGCTGGTGCTGCTGTGCTTGTGTTGGTGGTGGGACTATCAGTTGAACAGTCTCTTGCATTTTGTTTTGTTTTGTACTGTTCTGTGCGGGGATTCTTGTATTATATTAAACTTACGAATTCATCATGATCACCGGAAAACGAACACGAGGCAGCATTATTAGAAGTGAATGCTGGTGTTTTTTTTTTTGCTTTCTTCTTTGAGTGTNGAGGGAGGGAGGTAAATGGAATCCTACAAACAGAAGAAAGTGCTAAAGAGAGAGAGAGAGTGTGTGCGTAATGTGTTGTTGGGGGTGGTGTCTATGGGCCGGCTTTATTTTCGTGCTTGTTGCTTTTCTTCCTTCTTTCCTTTTGTTATTTCTTTGTGAACTCTTTCTCAATGACTGAAATGCCCTTAGTCTTTTTGTTCCTTTGTTTTGATTTGTCAAATCTCTGTCGCTATTACGGCTGTATTCCCAGCTGAGCTGACCATACATTGTTCGGTACGGCTGATCTTTGCTTGATCCTCCTGGTGAATGGTGATGCGTTGCAAGAAATAAGAATACAAAAATATCCCAAAACCAGCAGTATTTTATTTATTTATTTTTAATTTTTCAAATTTGTAAGGACATGCCACCCACGCCCCACCACGAAGAGCCAAACTTTTCAAGTCTGACTCTCCACAGTTTCCTATTCTCCCGGGCAACCGCGCTAACGCTTGATCAGGTGAAATCAGCGGAGACTTGTTCATAACGACAATCTGATATTTTCTCGCTCGCATTTCCCACAATATTTATATTAGATTTGATTCTTAGATAATCAATCTTTTTTACTGTTAAGTCTGATATTTTGTTTTGCACTTGCAGTTTAATGCATCTAAATTTCTTTTTTAGATAATTATATTTTTTTTATTAAATTTCACCTGAAATTATATTTTCTTACATCTGTCTACTTCCGTTACGTGCCGTTATAACCTTGACTACATCTTCAGAGTGTAATTTTCATTTATCCAACACAGCAAAGGGTTACATTCTCTTCCACTTTGGTTCAATGGCCGGCTTTCCTCTACACCTCCCACCAATCTTCCTCCCTCGCTACCTGTTCAAATACATCGAGCGTTTGGATCTATGCAACAAATTGAGAATCTTGAATATGTTACATGGTGCTGGCTTGTTATTCACTTCGCAATTGGCAGTCATAGAGATGATTTACAAGAAAGTTTACTGCTACTCAATGGTGATGGAGATTGTCGCCACGGCATTGTCCACCGTCGAGATGGCTTCAGATTGCGGGTATTCGGAGATGAAAAGAGAGGGACAGATGGCTTATGACAAAGGGCCGGCGGTTTATTGCTTCACAATTATTGGCAATGTGGTGATGGTGTTCTTGACGTCGTCGTTGACAGGAGGGATTTGCATGATGACGATTTTGGCCGTGAATGCTATCGGAGGGTCGTGGTTTACGGCGACAGCTTTGGTGGTGTTAAGGCTGTTTCGACTATGATTTGTGCTCTTATGTGAATGGCAATTGGCATGTAATTTCATAGAAATCCTAGAAACTGAAGAAAACACTGAAGGATGTTAAGTGAAAAATATTTGTGAATAAATTAAAAGGCTCTTCCCTCATATAGATTAGGGAAGAATCAGCTCAGAGGAATTAATTTTTTTTGGAGAAAGATGAAAACTGAAACTACAATACTAAATCGGACTTTTTTTTAATATTTATTTAGAATAAAATTATAATTTAAAATTAGTGGTAAAATATTATTTATTTAAATTTCCGTTGGTTATCTTAATAGTGTGCAAACGGAAGCGGATTGATGTCAAAAAATGCAATTTCAACTAGAATTTAGCTAAAAAAAATATTTGTATATTTAAAAAAAAGCGTGGAAAACCAGGTGGTGGTGATATAATTTCTCAATTTTCTTTTTAGAATTACTTGTTTTGAGAAGGTGCCAAGGAGTGATTCCTGACAATCATCTCTAGATTATTTTTCAAAGTGTTGCGATCTCATTTAACATCTTAGTATTTTAGTCTGTAACTCATGCATTACGATATCATACATGTGTTCCATTGCTTATTTTAGGTTGAATGAAAGTTAAGGGTTAGGTTTCGTTTTGTATAATTTTTTAGGGAAAATGACACAGAGAACCCTAACGTTTGAATAAGGGACACAAAATCCCCTAATGTTTCAAAAAAGACACCCATGCCCTTATTTCTTAATAGTAAATTATAATTTTACCATTATACCCTTATAGCATATTAAAAAATAATTGTTCATTATCCAATTTATTTCTATATTATTAATAAAATTATGGATATAACTTTATTACCTAATTTTTCCATTTAATTTTTATCAAATTTTATCTTCAAACTAAATAAATTTAATTCATTGCTCAAAAATAAAAATAAATTAAATTGATTATTAATATAATAAAAATAACAATTCTCCATATGTTATTTCTTATAATTTCTTATATATAAATTAAATTGATAATTTCTTAAAAATAACAATTCTCCATATATAAATTAAATTTATTTTAATTTAATATATGTTATTTTTATATTAAATATATGTTATTTTTATTATATTAATAATCAATTTAATCTATTTTTATTTTTGAGCAATG